>OVBE01013107.1:0-12936 GCA_900406425.1 Iberis pinnata
AATAATGGAAGGTCATGGTAGAAACTCAAACTGGAAAGAAAGTTAAGTGTCTAAGGCAAGGCAATGGGTTGGAGTTTTGCAATAATCAATTTGATAATCTATGCAAGGAATATAGTATTAAAAGGCACAAGACGTGTGCATATACCCCACAACAGAATGGAGTATCAGAAAGGATGAAGAAGACTATTATGAACAAAGTAAGATGTATGCTAGCAGAAACAGGATTTGGGAAACAATTTTGGGCAGAGGCTGCTTCTACAGCAGTTTATGTGATAAACATATCACCCTCATCAGCCATTAGTTTCAAAGTCCCAGAAGAATTACGGACAGGAAATAAACCTAGTCTAAATCACCTAAGAAGATTTGGGTGTGTGGTTTATGTCCATATAATTCAAGAAAAAATTAGTTCCAGGGCTGTGAAAGGATACTTCATGGGATATCCTCAGGGAACTAAAGGATACAAGGTTTGGATTCCAGAACAACAGAAGTGTTCCATAAGAAGAAATGTAACATTTCATGAAGAAGAAGTGTTCAAAGATAGTGCTTCCTCAGTCAAAACAAGAACGAAGGCAAAGTCCAGGAATACAGAAGGAATAGTCATTCAGAAGCAGATTTAGGTTCGGGTGGAGCAACCTCAGGAAGTGAAAGTTCTGAAGAAGAGGAAGAAGCACCAGTACAAGCAACAGAAATGGAAAGCTCTCAACCAGAATCCTTGGATGAATATCTACTGGCCAGGGACGGAACCAGGAGAACATCTAGGCCACTATCATGGATGGAAAGTGGTGACTTTGTAGCTTATGCTTTGGCATGCGCAAAGACTTCGGATATTGATGAGCCCAAGAAAGTTCAAGAAGCTAAAAGGAGTAAGCACTGGAAGGAATGGAATCAAGCTATGAAAGAAGAAATGGAATCATTAGACAAGAATCATACTTGGGAGTTGGTTCCAAAACAAGACAAGAAAAAGCTAGTTGGTTGCAAATGGATTTTCAAATATAAAGAAGGAATTCCAGGAGTTGAAGCACCAAGGTTTAAAGCTAGACTGGTGGCAAAGGGGGTTACACAAGTTGAAGAAATTGATTAAAATGAGATCTTCTCTCCCGTTGTAAAACATGTTTCAATTAGAATTATGTTATCTATGGTAGCTAATTTTGATTTGGAGCTGGAACAGCTAGATGTGAAGACAGCTTTCCTTCATGGGACACTGGATGAAGAAATTTTCATGTGTCAACCAGAGGAATTTGTCAGGAAAGGAAAGGAATCAAAAGTGTGCCTACTAAAGAAATCTCTATACGGATTAANTGCCTACTAAAGAAATCTCTATACAGATTAAAGCAATCACCAAGGCAATGGAATCAAAGATTTGATGAATTTATGAAGTCTAAAGATTTCATAAGATGTTCTAGACACCCGTGTGTGTACTTCAAAGGAAAGGAGGTAAAAGATAGGATTTACTTATTGATTTATGTTGATGATATGTTAGTGTGTTCTCAGGATAAGGCAGGTATCCAGAAACTTAAGGAAGGTCTAATGGAAGTGTTTGAGATGAAGGACTTAGGTCCTGCTACTCGTATACTAGGAATGGATATCATCAGAGACAGAAATAAAGGAATCCTACAAATATCTCAGGAGAAGTACCTAAAGCAGGTTCTAAGATCATTTAATATGCAATAATCTAGAGCTGTTATTACACCTATTAACTCTCAGTTCAAGCTAAGAAGTTTGACAGAAGATGAATTAGCAGCAGAATCATACTATATGGATAATGTACCCTATGCTAGTGCGGTTGGCAGCTTAATGTATGCCATGATTGGATCAAGACCAGACCTAGGCTATGCTATATGTCTGATGAGCAGATACATGGCTANACCAGGAAGGAAACATTCGGAAGCAGTGAAGTGGGTACTAAGATATTTAGCAGGAGTTTCAAATTTGTGTTTAACATTTTCTAAGCAATTAAATTTTGATATTGTTGGTTATTGTGATTCGGATTATCCAACTGAACTTGACAAAAGAAGGTCAATCTCTGGCTATGTGTTCCAGGTAGGAGGAAACACTGTTAGCTGGAGACCAACACTACAAAGTGTTGTTGCACTATCCACTACAGAAGCAGAATATATGGCACTATCAGAAACATCTAAGGAAGGTATCTGGTTAAAAGGAATGTGTATGGAATTATGTTTTAATCCTGNGTATTTGGTTAAAAGGAATGTGTATGGAATTATGTTTTAATCCTGATTCATTTAAAATTTTCAAGATTTTTTGTGACTCACAAAGTGCAATTTGTCTTGCAAAGAATTCAGTTTTTCATGACAGGACTAAACACATTGATTCTGAATATCATTTTATAAGAGACCTAGTTGATGAAGGAATTGTGGATCTTAGAAAGATTCACACTAGCATAAATCCTTCTGACTACCTAACTAAGAGCATACCTAGTAAAAACTTCGAGCAATGCCTCGTAACACTCAAAGTTCTCCCCTGAGCCAATGGCACACACCATGGAGATGCTCCTGCCAGTTGGAATCATCTCGCAAATGGTCAAAGAAGTTAACTAGTTTAGTTACTTCTAATCTTATAAACTGGTGGTATTTTATATACAGGTTACTGATATTTGATTCCTTAAGCTAAAGTTTTGGTCTGATAATCTTTACTAACCAAAATTTTGTTTAGAGTTTTGTGTTTTGTAAGTTTCATTCAGGAAAGTTTTGTTTCTTATCATTTTCTAAATACCCTTAAGTAAACAGAACATAAAGATCTACAAATCATAAAAGAAGCTGAAGGGTCAGGAGATTTACCTTACACAAGGAAAGTCAAAAGTCCATTCCTCCATGCTCTTCTTCATTCTTCGAGTCTTTGCAAGAAAGGATTTCAATCAGAAAGAAATCTCTGTTCAAGTTCTCTGGAAAAATCATTCAAATGAAACTGAAAGTTTCAGAAGATTACCTTTTCGGGTTCTTGGCATGATGGTTGTTGAAGATTCGTCTTCAGAGAGAGAAGTGAAGCAAGTTAGATGGAGAGTCGAAGTATGGATTTCTGGTTTGGAAGCTCAAAAGTCTGTTAAAAGAGTTTTGGGAGTGTGAGGAGTCCCGCGACAAAGGTGGAGATTGTTGTAAGTTGGTCTCTCGTTTCAGGGTCTTGGACTGGGTTGGAGCTACAATTCAGGCCAGGCTGATATTGAACTAACAAAAGAAACATCTGGGCCACAATCAAGGCGAGGCCCAGTTCGCCTAAGTATCAAAACGACGTCGAAGGAGTTTTCGTGTTTGTTAGAAGTATGTTGCAACAGACTTAGAAACAGAGCGCAACATAACAAAAGGAGTTCTAGAGAAAGTTCAGAGAAGAGAGGAGTCTAAGAGAGATTAGAGAAGTTTATCGGGATAGTCTTGAAGTCTTAGAAGGTGGTCTTGATTCGATCAAGAACAGGAAGAGGATTCATCGATCTTCTTCTTCTCCGTCATCTTCCTCTGTTTCTTGGAGGTGCGCTTATTGTGCTGAGTCCGGGAACCTGAGATGGTACTTGTGGTTCCAGAGGTTGAGAGAATAAGATCATCCACCTTGTTCTTCATCCATCTGCAAGTTACAAACAAATCAGAGGTTACAGATTGGTTAGATTGTATTACAAGAAACTTAATCAATCTAATAAAGGCATGGAATTTTAGCAATCTTAAATCAACACACACACAATTGAACAACTAGATTCAATCTACACAAAATGTTCTTGGTTGATCTTGAAGACAAACTGAAGTTAAATCCGTGACAAATATATATATATTCATCCTTTACGGAAAAAAATAATTTTTCATTTTCTAATTATATTCATTTTTCACTTTTAAGAAGATTTAATATTCCTGCGAATAAAATCAAAGTAAATAAAATTATGGATGTAATATCGCACATCGAAAATATAAAAGGAATCTGACTAATATATAAGGGATATGGGTCAATATACCCATTTATTTCTTATTGGTTTTAAGTTAGACGCCCATCGTTTTAATCAATAAAAGCTAATGGTTGAACTTTGTCGTCTTGCAACTGCTAAAAAAATGTGGTATTTACAAAAAGCAATGTAGAATAATTTATTAATGATCATTTTTAAAAAATTGGTTTTCTATTAATTAAAATAATTAAATTTAAGTAAATCTTAAATTTAGTACTAAAAATATATTAGTATTCTATAATTTAATTTATTATATATATAATCTTAATATATTTGATAGATTCTTTGTGTTTCATTTTAATTTAATGTTTAAGATAAATGCATAAAATTGAAGAAACTAAAAACTTTTATATTTTTTTCTTGTTTACATAAAAATCATTATCATATAATAATAATAAATAAAATAATTATTATTATACAGAATGTGGTAACAAATAAATATACTTTTAGTTCTTCATTGAAAAAGGACAATTTTGAAAGAAGATATCAATGATTACACATAAATTGCATCATTTTGGCTCATATTCAAACCAAAAACTAACACATACTTGTTGCACTAAAAGGGACGATGAAACTGCAGTCCCAAAAACCCAATTAAATGCAGTTTATCGGCCCCCTACATCATACTGCATTCGTTTCAGATACAAAGAAAATATTGCTTCTAGAAAAGAAAAAAATCACAGCTTTACAATTTTATTTATCCAAAACTGTCTCACATTTTAAAATTTGTCGGTTCTCCTTTCACCACTCATTTAAAAGTGTGATTTTAATTTAACTTTGTTAATGTGTAATTATTAAATATATGTAATATTTTATGATCTGAGGAAAAATATGTGATTGTCATGTCCCTAGTTAAAATCCTTTTTCCATTCATAGTTATTAAAATAATGATGATAATTCGGATTTGGGTATTATTGAAAAAATAATTCGAAATAAATTACTTTATAAAAGATTATATTTATAAAAATATATTTTACCAACAAAGAAAGGAAAAAACATAAAATCTACCTTTAGGTTAGTTTCTCAAATATGTAAAATAGGAATTGTCTTTATTTTTCTTTTGATTAAAGTGAAGGAGATTTCAATTGTCTATTAATTTTGACTATCTTATTTATTTTAAATTTTTATCACTTTTAAATCAACAAAATTTGATTTATAGTTAATTTGTACAATGCATAAATCACAATATATAAAATAAAATTTTGATTAATAAATGCATAAATAAAATTTTAACCACTTTACTAACATTACTTTTTATATGAATCTTACTCATTAAAATGCATTAGAAAAATATAATTTTATAGTTTCCTAACCTGTCTTTTTCTATTTCATCTGGTAGATTATAAAGTAATCGAACTTCAAGCCGAGTGAACTCAGGAAACAGGTGGAACCGAAACAAACAACAATAAAACAAAAGACAACACAAAATTCGGCATAATATAATAATTTCTCCAGAGTCAAAGGTCAAAAGAGGTAGTCAAAATTAAGAAAAAATATACTTCTCACTAAAAGCATGTCCAATCCAACCGGCAAATAAACAAAAGTAAAATAACTATTTGACACGAAGAACCCAAAAGTGAACTGAAAAAGCCTGGAGGACTTGGAGAAGGAACAAAGAATTCCTCCCATAGCGGATTGAAACCTACCTCACACCTAAGTAAAAACGAATGTTGAGCCGGAAAAAGGAACTTCAATGCACCATAAGAGGCATCGATCTTCCATATTGGGCTGAGTCAACGAATTTTGGACGCTAAAAGCAAACCCAAACAGTAATGGATCTCAGCTAGTCCCAAATAGTAGAGACAGGGAGAGAATATGATCAAACCCCAGGCTAAACAAAGAACAAAAGAACCTGCATAACTAGCTGAGGGGATCGATTACAAACTAGAAACCACCAACACAACTTCAACCGCACAAGAACCACTAGGAGGACAAGACAAGAAGGTTACTTGGAGAATACCTCGATCAAGACTAATGAACAGGGTCTTCTAAAGTTCGGGCCATGGAGACACCGAAGAGCAGAGACACACACACCATCTCCAACCCATAAGACCTTCGCCATAACCCAACCCAAAGGCAAGATCTGGCTCCAAACCTGGAAACAAAAACACGACGAGCCCAGAGACGCTACACCACCATCTTGAGCTAACCTTAGCAAGATACAAACCGCCGAAACTAGAAAATCCAACGAACCAAAACCACCCATACATAGATTGGACCGTAAAACGCTTACCAAGAGGAATCTACAGAGCCAAGACCCATGTTGGCCATGACGAGATGACATGGCCGACTCCCAAGGCAAACTATGACTTTAGAAAAGGAGGTAAGAGAAATTGGCGACACTGGTAGAGAAGCTACCACCACTGCTAGTTGGAAAGAATAAAAGAGAACCAAAAGAGAGGTGGAAACGAGCGCGTCAACCCGTCTCCAACGAAACTTAGATCTAACTTTTTGTTTTTAATTAAAGTGTCTAAGAGAAATTTGGCAAAAAAGTATTTTTAGATCAGCAAAAATGGACCACAATTTTCTAATTTGTCTATTGTAAAAACTGTTCTTTTTCCGACAACTATCACTATATAAATTCATAAGTAAAACTTTCAAATGGGTGAACACAATCCCACCAAGGGGAAACTGATAAACCCATAAAGGGTATATGATCTTCACAAGAAAAGATACTCTAACTATCCCTAAACTAGGAGAATAAATCTCATATAGGAAGAACAATCTCTAAATCGGATAGTCCGATAAGAGCATAACAAGTCCCAAATTTCTCACTTAATCGGTAAAAACCGAATTAGAAGCATCAAGTAGATTGTACTCCCCCAATATGGTGTCTCCTTAGAATTTAACATAACGATGCTGACGACATAAACAAAAGATCTAACGTTTTTTCGACTAGAGCATATAAAAAAAGAAACAAAAACACATAAAAGATAAAAGGTCTTATCAACGAAAGAAATAGGATTCTGAAAATTCAAACAAAAGCCCATTCCAAAACCCATTATTGGAGTGGATTCCCTAGACAGAGGGACTGTTTCACCGCCGCCGACCACCATCCAACCAGTTATACATGAACCAAGAATATCGGCCCACCACCAACTTCCTCCACCTCTGACAGAAAGGAAGATACATCGCAACCGTGATAACATTTCACAACTAAGAGCAGGCCACCAATAAAGTTCCCTCTGTCCACCAGAGCCACCGTCGGGTGGCTCATGGCCAAAAAACTCCTAAAGCGACATGCCTTTGTCGAGTCCATTCCCACATGCAACCGAAAGGTTGACGAGCTCTACACAATTAGACCTGCAAAAGAGTATACGAGTGAAAGAACAAGTCGAGTCTAAGAGTACGGAAGTGGTGGAGAAGAAAGGACATGCACAACTTTGGTGCTCCTGCTGCCGAGAGATCGACGAAGAACAGCAACGGAGCAAGAAACTAGTAGACTGAGGGAAGTAGATCCGAGATTAAAAAAACAAAAAAAAACGGAAAAAGAGTAGGTCGCTGAGCGCCGGCGATGATGCCGGACACCAAAAGCGGAGGTGGCTTTGTAAAAGTGACAGTCGGCGGCGAAGGTAAAGAGAAATTATAACAAAGGTGGAGGTGGCTTTGTCACATTTATATTAAAATAAGAAACAGTCGATTACAAATTACAACAAAAAGATGAAATGAAAGCCCGCAGATTCTGGCTAACATAGTTCAGAAAACTAAGCCATACGGAAAACTAAGCTCGATCACACGAGAGACTAAGCCCAACTACATAGAAACCAAAGACATGCCAAAATAACCGACTAAACTGAGATTCTAATAAACACAATAGCTCAACTTCAAAAGCTCGACATAATTGACGACTATATATATATATATATATATATCATTTGTGTTACATTTTCGTGAGAGAGAACCAATCTATTTTTTAAAATATAATGTTACCAAAACACTTTATTTTGATTAAACGGTTAATTAAGAAAAGGGATTTTAACAAGAAATACTATAATGTTGACTTTTTTACATAAAATACTATATTGGTGATTTTTTAGGAAAAATACCATATGTGGTGTTCTTGTGGTGTGGAGAAAATGACCAATATGCCTCTATGTTCTGTGGAAAAGTTCATGTTCCCGCATATGATATTGTCTACGAGTCGCGACAGAAGTTGTCCACAACAGCAAGTTCGTCTGTCCACCATTCCCAATACTATGTCTACTGATGTGGTCTTCAACTTGTTTACTATGTCCACCATTCCCACGTACATTATGTCCACTGAATGAGTCCATAGCTTGTCCATCGTGAGAAACCAACATTCGTTTTGTATTGTCTACACCAAAAACCCACAAACGATGGACACTCAAATAGTTTGTTTCTCGTGATGGACAGTTTATGCACATATACGGTGGACATAATATAAGTGGGAGTGGTGGACATGGTGGACGAGTTGGAGACCACACCAGTGGACATAGCGGTGGACAGACGAACTTGTTGTTGTGGACGAGGTCTGTCACGGCTCGTGGACAACATCAGGTGCAGAGGCATGTATTTGTCCACCGAATTTGTAAGGGCATGAGAGTAAAATACTATAATAAAACATATGGTATAATTGTTAAGTTGACCACATTATGATATACTTCCTAAATTATATGCACAATATAGCATCTCCCATAATTTTTTCTTAAGAAAAAGGATTTTAATCTTCAAAGAAATTAAAAAAAATATATAATTTATTTGTTCTTTGTGCGAGGACATAATTCAAAACTGTACAAAAATTTATAAAATCTATTACTTTCTCTTCTTCTCTTTAACACAAATATATTGATGATAGACATTGTATCATTTTATAATTACCAACGCAATATATAGGAAGGAACATGATAATATGTAAAAGTAGGAACCCGGCAGAATTGATTTCGCGCTAAAGCATCAGCACAACGGTTAGAACTATGCGTCGTCCAGGAAAATCTAATATCTTCGAACTTGTCTGCCCACCAAAAGATGTCCCGCATCCAGTTAGCAAGATGAAATGAAATATGATCACCATGTAGAAGTTTCACCAAAAGTTGACTATCCTCTTCAAAATGTACTCGTCGATAGCCACGACTCCAAGAATGTTGCATTGAGATCAAAAGCGCATGCGCCTCGGCTTCTAGGACTGTTTGAACCATCCTTCCTTTTGCTTGACCTGCACACTTAAAAGAGTCGTCATCATCCCGAACTATCCAGCCCGCTGTTGAAGAACATGTATCCTTATGAAAACCTGCATCAAAGTCACACTTAAACCAAAAAGGATCTGGACGTTTCCAGTTAGAAAGGTTAGTAGAAACTTATCTAGAATTAGTTTGAATATTATGAACCACAGTCGGTTTTAATGGGTTAGTAACTTTCCGTTCCTCGTCATCTGAAAATGCAAATTGAAGAACGGCCTCCCAAAATCAATTACTTTCTCTATTTCACATCTTTAAAGTTTAAATTTTTACATGCTGACTAATAAAATATAAAACATCATCTAATTTTTTCTTTTCTATAAAAGCATTATTAAGTATAAACCAACAATAAAAACATTATGCAGAATAGTAATAATTTATAAATTTAGTTTTTGGTATAAAAATATCAAAACATCACTTAATATAAAACAATTTTTTTTTTCTAAAACTTCACTTATTATGGAACCGACGGAATAATATATAACAAACAAAAAAAATAAAGAGGAAGTTACGGCCAGACCATTATTTTCTTAAACTGTTTGTAAAAAAGTTGACCAGAAAAATTATAAATTACTAAAAGAATATAATGCAACTTTGTGAAGAAAGAGAAGGAAAAAAGAATAACAGATTCATACCATTTACTCCTCTATATATATTTTTTTGTCTTGTCAGATTGTTGAAAAAAATTCTAAAAAAGAAAGAAATAAAAAGGTCGTGAAATAACCGTTGTGTTAAGTAAGCATTTAAATCAAAATTATTCAAAGAAACAGATAAATTAAGTAACAAGAATAAAAAAAATTATATGCCAGCTTATATACTTAAATTAAAGAGTAATTTCTTGAAATACCATCAAAAGAAATTAAATTAAATTTGCTTCAAATTTATGGTATTTTTGGAACAAAAATATTTGTATAGTATTTTTAGAAAAAATTGTAATATTATTGAAATTTTTAATAGTGTGTGGTATTTTTGGAATAATTTTAATTTTTGTGCTATTTTTTAGAATTCTTCCAAATTAAATAATTATTTTGATTTAAAAGTAAATTATTAAATTTGACACATAATGATATAATTAAGTGAGCAAATGTATCATGTTTTTTTTTTGTCACAAGCAAATGTTTTATGTAAACAGTGAAACAAACATAAAGGTAAAAGTAATAAAACTACTAAGAAGCAAAGTCGTTGTTTTTCTCTTTTCTCTATAAAAAGCCAACCAAAACTCCCATCATTGAAAAATTAAAAAGAAAAACTTTAAAAAAATCTTTCTTCCATAAGAACTTTCACATAAACAGTGAGAAAAAGAAACCCATTTGTGTTCATCGAGTACTTTACAAAGACAATGTGTGTGGTGTATTTGTGCGGTAACGAAGAGAAAGAGTTAGGAAGACAACAAGCACCTGGCTCATGTCCCTATTGTAGAGGTAAAGTTGAAATGGTTGATGTCGAAAGAAAATGGATGTTTTGTTTCATTCCTCTTTGCTTCAAGATCAAGAGGAAGTATTTGTGTTCTTCTTGCAGTCGTCGTCTCGTTTTGTATCATTAAAATAATAATAATAATATTGTAATTTCTATGATTTTCATATAAGAAAAGCAAATTAGTCGCGTTTTAATGAAGGAAAATAAGTTGAGTCGGTGCCTTTTTAGTATATCTATAATCTATAATCACTAATAAGTGTCGTGTAAACAGAGACATTGATCTTTTAGTACTTTAAAGCTATCTTTGAGTGTCTTTGGTCCAAATGTAAGATGAAACATTGTATGTAATGGTGTTTTTGAATGTAATGAATGTGAAGGTTGGTGTAACTTATGGTGGCAATTTCCATTTTCTCTGTATCATTACGACCATATGTTCGAGCCAACAATGTAATATATGCTTTTTAGTAGTCTCTAAGATCTTGCGGTTCCATTTTTTTTTTTTTTTGTTATGATAAATTTGCATGCAAGTACAAGTGTCAAAGGAGCCTGGTCTCATTTCAGATAAAAGTTGCTGGACCGGTCCAATTGGCTTTTATTTGTTGGAAGTAAATTAACGATAGAGCATAACCATATATCTAGAAAATAAAGTTAAAACTATATTTTATTCATAATTCTGCACTAATAACTATGATACTCTTTATATAACAATAACTTCATAAAATATTTCTGCAAAATAAATAAAATATCTTTTAGGAAGAAATTTACCATTTAAAACTAACTGTGCTGCTTATGTGTGTTTCAAATTCTTTACAAATCAACCTATCAATTAGTCAACATATATCATTATTATATAATCATAATAACCTGTATTTGTTTAATTAAAATAAGAAACAAATCAAACCATACTCTAATATGATATGAACAAAATCAGATAACAATCTTTATTTCTTCTTTCTTCTATTACTCAATTCTTCTCTCCAACTAATATGGTATCATAATATTGTGTTCTATTTTTTGCATTTCCATTTTCATTTTTATTTCTTTTATAATAATAATTCAAAACAGAATAAGCCACAATGTATCTACCGGAGCATATAAAATTGCAGATTTAATTGGAATTATGTTATAGTCTCACATACAAGATAGAATAATTGTATTTAGTCTACATCATGATTCTAATTAACAATCACTATTCCCTCAATTCTTAAAATTATGTGTCTTGAGATAAAATAAAAAAATTAGGCTAATATTTTATATATTTGTTATTTTGGACTAATTTTTATATAAAATATTTGGAACCTATAAAATATATAATGTTGTGTAAAATAAAATTAAAAGATTGGGGAGCCTGAGACCAATGGGTTTGGTGCAATATCCCATCCTCAATTTTCTAGCTGGTTCAGCTCACTGCCTGGATAATCCAAGTAGTGACATGTTTTTAGAGGTTCGATTTTACTTAGCCGTTTTTGTACTTAGTCAAATTCATGCATATTCCAATTCTTTCAGATGTCTTAACTTAAAACATGCATTTCATAGATAGATTAGCGAGTTCAATACAAATTGACAGTTTGCTAAATAAGTTATTACAATTCGCATCAACTCTCAAGGCTAATCTACCCAAACAGTATGTAGACACATCCATCTTTCCCTTTCTTTGCCTTGATTTCGCGAGCTGTCTCACTCCTTAGCATCATCTGCGACCACAAAGGAGGCATAAGTAATGCTATTCCGTAGTGAATACGGTTTAATCCGCAACACTTAGCCATAGTAATCAGTTCAACTCTAATTATTTGTAATATTTAAAATATAATGTTAAAAACAAAAAAAATTAAGAACTCTTAGGAGTTCTACTATTGGAAAACACATTTTGATAAATATGATTAGATTTTTTTAATCTATTAAAATAATATTAAAAAAATTTAAGCACTCCATTAATAGCTTAATGGTTGGAGGTGCTCCAAAGCCCTGATTGGGAATGCTTATTGTAGAGCATTAGATGTATGGAGCATTAGCAGTATGCTGCAGAAACTGTATGCTCTTATTAAATGTTTATATTTTAGTGAATGGTAGAGCAGAAAACGATTATATGAATTTTTTTATCAAACTATTAAAAAAATTATTTTAAAATATTATATACAACTAAAATATTTAAAGAATTATATTATAAGGTTTTCTATATTTAAATTATTAAATTATAGTTTTGTAAATTGAAAAATAATTAATAATAAATATTAATTTTAAAATTAATATATAAATATTATTTTTATTTAAATATTTATATTATAATATTATAATAATTTCATTATGATATTAAAATTTTATTATATATATATTTATTTAAATATAAAAAATTATATATTTTTATAATACGTTTTTCTATTATGATAC
>OVBE01013108.1:0-12936 GCA_900406425.1 Iberis pinnata
GCTAAATGTAATACACTATTTATGTGAATTCAGTAAACACCCAAGATTATACCTGATTCGCTTGTGTGGCGAGAATGAAAGGATCGTATTTTCCAAGTTTTCTACGGGAGTTGATAGAAGTCACGCCAAACTTCTCTACTCTAACACCTCTACCATCCGTTGGATCATACCAATCTCACATGAAGAAAACGCATCTCAAGTTCAACATTCTGGGTAATGGACCTCCAATATCTTTCGAAGAATGCCGTAGTACACAACACCTCCGGAAGACGACGATATACCATGATCTAAGGTTGTCCTATCTCTATCTAAGGCATTGAACTTGAAAGCGAATCCCCTCGTGCAACACCTCGGGTATGACGTAGCAATGCTGTTTGGCCCTCTTGCAATATCGAGCAACCAAGTTGGAAATGTTTGACCGTTCAATGTTTCCTCTGTAACCTATATTTACGTGTAGATTATAAGTTAGAATTTTGTAAAACATATTACTTCTAATTGAATAAAATCAACCACTTACATAATATTTCAACCACTTAATGAACTCTTCCTGTTTTAGAGCCTCAACTTTGTCTTCAGATTTATCTAGGGAAATAATCATGGACGACTTCCTTGTATAACCTACATAATTTGAAATAGTCACAAGTTATATAGACTATATGTATAATAAACTTTTTAAGATGTTAAAAGTATTGAACTTGTACCTTTCATATTCGAGCATATCCTCACAATTAGTAGGATATACATATGTAAATGGTTCCACTCCTCGGATGTAAGTCGGTGACTCTTACCCTTCCCACTAAGTCGTCCAATTTGTCAAAATATGCTTGGAACATAAGCTGGGTACATCACATGTTCTCCATCATCGTCATGTTGACTTGTTCTATGACTTTTTGTCGAAACATCTCTTGGAAAGTAATATTGTGTGAAATTTTTAGTTTCTTCATTGATGCTTTGTGCCACAATAGAACCCTCAACTCTGCTTAGATTTTCACCTTTTTCTTCAAGTGAAACATGTACCTCTCAAAGGGGTACATCCACCGATATTGGACCGGTCTACCAAGTGATGCTTCACGTGGAAGGTGAATTGTGAGATGTTCCATGACGTCGAAGAAAGATGGTGGGAAAATCATCTCCAGGTCGCAAAATAATCATGAGTATGTTCGCCTGTAATGTCGAAATACCATCTTCTATAATATTAACACCATTCCTCAGATTAGAAGCGTACCCATCGGGTAATTTGACCATATGAATAATCCAGTCGAAGAACTCAGCTTTTGCATTCTTCGATAATCTAAATGCCGGAACTGGACAACTTCCATTGGGGTTGATGTGAATCTCAGGACGAGAACAAATGTCCGGCAAGTCTAATCTGGACTTCAAATTATCTTTTATCTTCCTTTGGACATTTAGAACCGTGTTCATTATGTTGTCAAAAAATTTCTTCTCCACATGCATCACATCTATGTTATGCCTCAACAAATGTGTTTTCCAATAAGGCAAATCCCATAATATGCTTTTCTTGTGCCAGTTATGATTTATACCCGTAAACTCAACATTAACGTGTCCATTTCCACCAACATTTGCATCATTCGTCATAACAACACAATAATATTCCAATTGTCCTAAGAAATATGTGCCATCTAATTCGGGTGGTGGACCGTCAACACATCTCTTCTTCGTGAATAATGTTGTTGATCGAGGATATGGATGACTCGGGAGCAAAAACCTTCAGTGACAATCAAACCAGCATGTTTTCCTTCCATTACTCGGCTAGAAGGAATCAGTGTTATCCGCACAATATGGACATGCTAGTTTCCCGTGAGTTGTCCACCCTGATAACATGCCATACGCTGGGAAATTGCTTATAGTCCACATAAGAACCGCACGCATCCTAATTTTTTTTTTGTAAAGACACGTCATATGCTTGCTCCCCATGTTTCCATAATGTCAACAACGCATGTATCAGTGGTTGCAAAAACACGTCAAGTGATCGTTTCAGATGTTCCGGCCCTGGTACAAGAACAGAGAGAAATAAAAACTCTCAGTTCATACACAAAGAAGGCGGCAAATTGTATGGTGTCACGATTACTGGCCAAAGAGAATATTGTCTCCCGTACTTCCCGAATGGGCTGAATCCATTTGTACTTAATCCGAGATAAACATTTCTTGGCTCGCATGCAAAATCTTGATAAGTAGACTGAAAATTCTGCCAAACTTCTGCATCAAAAGGATGTCTAATCTCTCCATCGAATCTATGCTCAGCATCCCATCTCAAAACCGTAGATGTTCTCTCAGACTGATACAACCTCTTCAACCTATCTGTTAGTGGAAAATACCATATCCTCTTGTAAGGCAATGAAACTCTACCGCATGTATCCTTATACATTGGTTTGCGACAATATCTACACCTCGTTCGGGTGTCGTCACGTCTCCAATAGATGATACAATTATCGATGCACACGCTATAACCTGATACGACAATCCAAGCCCCAACACAAGTTTCTGAAACTCATAACATGAACCTGGAGCATTGTTATCCTCTGGCAAGATATCTCTCACAAACTTGGCTATTGCGTCAACTGCGTCCTCATGCAAGTTATAATATGTCTTTATACCCATTAACCTACTAGCAGATGATAAAAGCGAATGACCATCTCTACATTCACTATATAATGGCTGATTCCTTGCGTCTAACATATCAAAAAACCGTCGTGCTTCTAAATTTGGTTCTTCGTACGAATCCTGACCCGTCTCTATAGTTTCTCTATAAACAACATTAACCATTTGAACCATAGGTGCACTATAATCTAAATCTGTTGTAGGTTCGTCTATCCTGTCGACCAATGGTTCGCTACCGCTAGTACTAGCAACAAGGTCAGGTCATTCGCTACCACTACTACTAGCAACAATATCATGTCGTTTGCCATGTAAATACCAAATCTTATAACTAGGCATAAAACCATTCATATACAAGTGATTCCTAACCATATCTATGTTGATATTATGCAAATTCTGACAAACAGAGCATGGACATAGTAACTTACGACTACGTTGTGACCGAGGTTGTCGACATGCCAATTTCATGAATTCCTTAACACCACGCGAATATTCGTCGTTCAAAAGGTTTGTATCTGGATCTATTTTTTTCCGATCCATCCATGATCGAAAATAAGGAAGATTAAACATTTTTTTTGTAAGATATATGTTGTGAATGTGTGAATAATGAAGGTGGGGGGGGGGGGTTCTGGTTTTATAGACTTTGTCGTGACGGAATCCGAATTTACGAATATAACCGTTGCCAACAGTTATATTAATGGATATGTTGTCAGGCCAATTTCCTGACGGAATTTGTCACATATTCTTGACGGATATGCCCGTCAAAAATTATCCGCCAGGAAATCCGTCAGGTTTTTTGCCGACGAATCAATATTCATTAAAGTTCCGTCAGGCCCTCCGGTCACTTTTGCCGAAGTTTTCTTGTAGTGATTTTGATTAAATATATTTTCATAAAGGTACTTTTTATGTAACTTGGAATATAATATTTAAATACTCCCTATGTTTCACAATTGTTGTAGTTTTAGAAAACGTTTTGTTTCAAAATAATTGTAGTTCACATATTTGATGTAAAATTTATTTTATTTTTATGTTCTGTGACACTTATATTTTGCAGCTTGATTTATTATTGGTTGGTTTTGGAATGCGGTTTTATCTTAAAAACTTAAAATTTAATAATTTTTTTAAATATATGTGTAGAAATCTTAAACTACACATACATATGCGATTCCAGGCTTTATTTTTACTGGGTGCACATTTATTAAAGTGGTAAAAATATGGGGACACATATTTAATTTTAATAAATATAAAATTAATTTTAGATAAATTATATTAATTTTTTAAATAGTACGGATACACGCGCATCCTTTTGGTTTTATGTGGACATTCGCACCTGTATATATATTATGAAATAGAGGGAATACAAAAATTTATTAGTTTTGCTAAATAATATGAGATGTACATTGAATTGATCATTTGTTAAGCTCAATTAAACTAAAATATTTTGTTTCCCAAAACGGTGGACAAGGATATTCAGAGTTATATATATTAACATTTTCATAAAAAAATATTTTTTAATTGCAATTCAATCAATAAATAATATGAGCATTTTCAAAAATACCACAAAACAACGTATATTTTAAAAATAACACATAGTTTCAAAAGTTTCAAAACTTTCAAAATATCACAATTTTTTCAAAAATAACACAGTCACAAAAGTTTCAAAATATCACAATTTTTTCAAAAATACTACTAATTTAAAATAGTTTTAAAACTTTAAATTTAAACCCTAAACCTCGAAAACAAATTTCACCCCCTTCAATATTAAATCCTAAACTCTAGTTAATGGACCCAAATCCAAAATGTTCAATTCTAAACTCTTAAAATTTATTTTTTATTTTATTTTTGTGGTATTTTTAAACAAAGATAATTGACTGGTATTTTAGAATTTTTGAGAGTGTGATATTTTTAAAATTTGAACATGGTATTTCAAAGAATTCTTATAAATTATACTATTCTAAAGGAAAATAGTAATAATATCGTTATGAAACTAAAATTATTAATAACTCATAATAACGTCATACACCTTTTTACAAAAAGAAAAAGTTGGACACCGAAGATCTCTAATGTGTGACATTATTTTTGATTAGTTAAGAAAATAATTTAGTAATTTCTTATTCCAGAGGAATCGATCTCTTAATGAGATCAACATAATCTAGTAACCACTAGACACGTCATATAACTTTCTAACAAATTTTAACTTTTGTCAAAACATAAACCGCATAGTCAAATCTTTCGATAAGGATCTTTAAATGCTTTTCATTATTATCAAAAAAATTAATATAATAAAATTCACTAACAAACATAACCCCAGCTCAACAAGATAATATAGTATTAAACACAATGATCGTTTTCTATTAATTGTAGTACTGTCCTATTTCATTCCAACAAATGCTATCACGTGAACTTGAAACCAACACAATTAAAACATTGTTTCTTGCTAGAATTGCTCCCACTTGAACACATAAGACGTGTTCACGTGCATTCATATGAATATGAAATCAGCAAGCATATCATGTTTATCTTCTAGTAGCACAAAATACATATTTGAATTTTAAAATTTAAATTATTAAAAGGAAAATTTTCATTTTAATACACCAGTTATATTTCATTTATCTTTCTAATACACAAACAATATTTGAATACCAACTTAATATACCAATTAATTATTTTTTATTTTAATATACTAATTATCAATCATCTACCTATTTTACGGATCCGGTTACTTGCTGTTAAAGACACCATTAATTTTTTCTTTTTTAAATCGAAAATATAAAAATAGTTTTTTTTAATTCTTAAATTTCAGAAAAATTCCAAAGTAAGTAAAGAAAAAAAAAGTATTTCAAAACATGCTGAATTTTTAAAAGATCTAACAAAAGTTTCCAAAAAATGTTAAAAAATCTAAAAATTCTTTAGAGATTGTAAAACCTCAAAAAATCATTAAAAATTGATGATGCTAATTGAAAATAATAGTAATTTGAAAGCATTGATCATAAAAATTTTGATTAAATATTACATTTGATAATATTGAAATAGAAATATATTTATAAAATCTAATTAAGAATCAAATTGACAATAAATGTTTAGAGGAATTCCTTGAAATACCATCAAAAGAAGTTCAAATTTCAAAACTACCACACATTTTCAAAATTTCCAAAAATACCATGCACTCTCATATGTTCCAAAATTATCACAAACATAAAAAGTGAATTTTAGGTGTTTAAAATTTAAAATTTTGGGTTTGGGTTCACTAAATATAATTTAGGGTTTAGTTTTGAAGGGGTAGGATTTGGTTTTCGGGTTTTAAGATTTAAATTTAAAGTTTAAATTTATTTCACATTTTGTGGTATTTTTGGAACAAAAACATTTTTATGGGTTTTTGGGAAAAAATGTGGTATTTTTGGAAGTTTTGGGAGTGTGTGGTACTTTTGAAATAAATCAAATTTTTGGTGGTATTTTTGAGAATGCCCCTAAATTTTATTAGTGGTGTTTTTGAGAATGCCCCTAAATTTTATTAGATTACTATTTTTAAAAACCTTCAACATGCTCTACTGGAGATAAAGTAAAAATAATAATATCCAATTAGATATATTTACTCTTTGGACTTCCTAAGATTTTCTAAAATTAATTTAATCCATTTAAAGAACCTTTTGAAAATTTTACAATTTTTAATTTTTTTCAATTGTAAAAATTAAACATGTTAATTTTTTCTTTTTTCTTTTGAAAAGTTTCTTGTATTTTTTTATATTTATTTTGGAAAATTTTGATTTTTCCAGATCTTTTGAATTTATTGGCTTTTATTTTTAATAAATGTTTAACTCTTTTTAATTTAAAAAATAAGAATTAATTGAGTTTTCAACGACAAGTAACTGAACCCAGGTAAAATGGGTAAATGATTGATAGTTTGTGTATTAAAGTAGAAAAAAATTAGTTAGTGTATTAAGTTAGATGTTTAAGTAGTTCGCGTATTAAAAGATAAACATTATATAATTGGTGTATTAAATGAAATTTTCGTTTATAAATAATTGGATTTGCGTATAAATTTACCAAAAGTATTGTTTTCGAACTGCTTTTTTAATACATGTTAGAAAAAGTAGTCTGTATTGTACGGTAGACTAAAATGCGAATCCAACTAATTTATAAATTATATTTATATATATATATATATATATATATATATGAGACAAAATATAGAATAATTGTACTATATGATCAACAAACAACGTAAAATTAAAAATCTTTTATATATGGGTGTTTTTCTCTCTCCATCCACTATATATTATATGCATATATGCTCTTGAGCAATGACTACATGTGATAGTTTTTTTCCATCTACGTTATAGGTAGTCAAACTATTGTTGGTAGTCACTATATTTAGGGATTTAAAGTTTATAGTTAGGGGTTTAGAGTTTATATTTAGGACTTAAAGTTTATATTTAGGGTTTTAGGGTATATACTTAAGGGTTTAAGGTTCATATTTAGGGTTTTAGTATTTATATTTTGGGTTTAGGGTTTATATTTTGAGGTTTAAAATTTATATTTTGAGTTTAAGGTTTATTTAGGGGTTTAGTGTTTATATTTTGGGGTTTAGGGTTTATATGTTGGGGTTGAGAGTATATTTTGAGGGTTTAGGGTATATTTTGGAGTTTAAGGTATATCGATGAGTAATTACTATACATTATTTTTGAAAAATAAGTCCATTTTATAAAATTTTGATCTTCTTCAATGTAAAAAAAAATGTGTGTTTTTTTTTTTTTAAATAAGTTTTTTATGATTTGATTAATTGAATTTAAATGGTTAATTTATATATAAAAGAGAACTAAAGGGATGTTAGAAATTAGTAACCAAAACAAATAGAAAAAATAAGCGAAAGATAGGGATGCTAATTTATTGCTCAGAAATCTAATTATATAAACAATGATTATTATTCTAATATTAAACTTTTTCGTGAATTACTAGCAAATTAGCTCTAAAAGATAAGATATAAGATATTTGATAATTTATGAAATGAGCTGAAAATTGGTGGATTCTCAAAAATACTACAAAATAGTTTTATTCCAAAAATATCACACATTTCTAAAATTTTTAAAAATACAACATTTTTTTTTCTAAAAATACCGCATAAATGTTTTTGAACCAAAAATACCATAAGTTTGAAATAAATTTAAAATTTATAATTTAAATCCTAAAACCCCAAAATCAGATCCTACCCCCTTCAAAACTAAATCCTAAACTCTATTTAGTGAATCCGAATCCAAAATTTTAAACTTTTAAAATTCACATTTTATGTTTTTGATATTTTTGGAACATATGAGAGAATATGTAGTATTTTTTGAACTTTTAAAAGTATGTAATATTTTTGAAATATAAAATTCTTTTCTTTTGATGATATTTGAAGGAATTCTTCATTCCTAGGTGAGAAAAAAAAAAACACGAATCAACATTTTTTGTTAAAGGATGTAGCGGTCCAACCGTTCTACACTTCTACATCCATATATGTACTATATTTTATCATTAAATTATGCCTCGCGCAATACGTGATAATATATTCTAAATCATAAGTTCAAATAATGGTATTATAAATAAATTTTTGTATCATTTTATAAATTTTTATATAATGACTATGAAATTTTTCGACAAATATGATATGTAAATATCGAAGTAAAAGTGTGATATATAAAATATTAAATTTTTTAATCTAAAATGTACTAAATATAATATTATTTATTTAGTAAATTGGAAAATTTTAAATATATAACATATATAGATAATTTAAAATATACGTTAAATTAGTTTATTAGTTAAGATAAATAATCTCAATAATCTGAATTTTATAAACATATTTCAAATTAAAATGTATTAGTTCATATTATTTCAAATACTAACAACGTTTAAATTATCTATTTTAAATATCAATATTATATATATTATATTTATATTTTTTATACTCTATTTTTTTAGAGAAGAAATTAAAATAAATTTTTAAAATTTAAATGAAATTAAAAACGAATTTCTTAATTTAAATAAAAAATCGTTATGAAAACATGTAATTAATTATCAAACTAAAAAGTTTTTTTAACAAATAATTAAAAGGTTATGATGAGTGTATTTGGATATAGAGATAATGTAAGTGGCAATACATGTAAATAATTATCAAACTAAAGGTTTTTTGAAAAAATGTCTTCCCTTTTAATATATAGGAGATAATGCGTACCTTAGTTGTTATACCAGTTTGTCAGACTAATTTAGTAGAATCAAGAAAAATGTTGAATAATGATTTTTTAAGTCGAGGTTGAATCGCGAATAATAGGTGAATTTTTTGATGAAATCTTTTATTATTTGTTGGAATAAAAATCAAGTGAGTTCGGCAACGGTCCCAAAAATAATTTTTACCTTGTTAAAATATAATTTTTTAAATAAACTATAATTATATATAAGGTTTTTCAAAAATACCACAAAACGATATATGTTTCAAAAATACTACACTCCCAAATTATTCCAAAAATACTATAAAAAAAAATTTTGCTCTAAAAATGCCAAAAATTTCAAAAAGCATCGAAACTTCACATTTAATTCATAAATCCCCAAAACCAAACCCTACCCCATTCAAAACTAAATCTTGAACTCTATTTAGTGAGTCTAAAAAAAAAAAAAAATCCAATTCTAAACCTTTAAAACTCAATTTTAAATTTTTTTGTATTTTTGGAACAAACGCATCTTAATGAATTGAGAGTGTGTGATAATTTTGGAATATGAACTTCTTTTTGTGGTACTTCATGGAATTACTTATATATATATATATATATATATATATATCGACCATGTTTTTGTAAACATATAACAAAGTTATATATTTTTTTATTTCAAAATTACCGTGAAAATAATATTTTTTAGATTATACAATTTTATAAACGAATACTTATTCGGCGGCCCCCTGGATACCCTTGGCGACCGCAGACGCTTTGGACCTACTCGGAGTCCTTTGAGGCTCCGGATACCAGAGTCATATCTTGCAATTTCATGGGGAGTTTAAGGTAATTTTTGGATTGTTGGAAAGCTTGAATGCATGGATATAATATTCTTTAAGATTCCATGATGAAATTTCCATTTTAAAATCCCAAATTTTTTGATCTTTAAGGCATGTCGGTTTGATCTCTATTAACTCCATTTTTCGGCTCTTTTGCATCCAATTGATCTCTCTTTTGATTTCACTCACCTTCAACACCAGAAACATGAATATGATATGAAATGCATCCTATACATGAATAAATACAATAGAATCTACCTAAATTCTATGAAAGACACAATATATAAGCACGCAATAAATTTTTAATTAAACTGACGGATTATCGAGCAATTATTCCTTATGTTTGATTAAAATCATAAACCCTACTTTTCTTCATTTTGCTAATGGAAGAGAGAAAAATGGCAATCATGTGACGAGTTTTATAAGAAAATCCAAAAAACCCCAACCGATAGGATCCATTAATCCTAGAAACACATTTCTCTCCATTGTAAGTGTTTTTTATATGAAATAATCATTTTGATTTATATTTAACTGAGCATATAAGAGGTCAAAAATTTCAATGAAAAAGTTTTTTAAGTTCACAGTTACAAGAACAAAAAGATTCATCAAGCCAAGGAAGATAATTCTAGCGGATAAAAACATAGTCGAGTAGTCTATAGACACTTATTAGAGGTCATATATTTTTTGGACTAATTTTTTGGGATGCAAGGATAGTAGAAAATCCACATAAGGTTATGTGTTTTTTGGCTAGTGGAATGATCTCATGGAAGTCGTGAAAGTTTATGAGGCATCAAATTAAGGATGGAGAATCTTATCATTGGACTAAAGATATTTAAGAGAATTGAAAAATCACTAAAATTATATTGTGAAAATAAGACAGCTATGTTGTCTTCAAACAACATTCAAAATTTTGTAAAAGTCTAAGCATGTTGACATTAAATAACAAGTTGTTATGAAAGAGTACAAAGTGGAGAAATTTTCCTAAAACACTTTAGAAAAAACTTCATGATTGCATATCCTCTAACTAAGGGTATTTTGCAAAAGGTCTTTCATAAGAGTGTTGCTAGCATGAACATTAAGGTATTATATGATATTTTTTTTAATGGAAGTTTTTCATTTGGTTTTGTGCTTTATGATGTTTGGTTATTGTTGATACCAGGTGTAGCACCTAGCCAAAAAGCCCATTTCAACTCAAGGCCCAGCTGGACGCCGACATCAAGAGGAGAAAGGGGCTTAGAAGAGCAAGACCTAGATGGGCCGATCTGACGAGCTGAGCTTTCCAGCTCGAGGCCCATTAGGGTTAATCAATGTAATTAGGGTTTTTAAGCATGTATTTTCACTATAAATACCCATGTAATTATTCTTTAAAGAGATATGAAATTCTTCCTAACTTTTACCCACAAGATCAAAGATTTAAACCTATTTGTTAAGTCTTGATTCAACAGTTGGCGCCGTCTGTGGGGATTTGCTAGAAAAAATTTGTAATTTATATTGGCAGGAACGAGACAACTAGCACTAATGACCACGGGATCGCTCGAAAAAGCACAAGATGGATCTACCATCGACCTAACAAACAAAGACGATCACGGTGATAAAACGGGATTTGACCACGAAGTAGAAGCCCCAAAAATCACCATGCAGGATATGCTAGACCAGGTAAAAGAGAAAAAGGCAGAAAACGCCAAGCTGAGAGCGGAGTCACAAACCCTAAGAGCACAGATGGATGACATCACTGCGTCTACGGAGGAAAGAGACGTACGTACAATCAACCAAAATATGTTCGGAACATCTCACCAAACTCCTCCTATAGGCGGAGATCGAGGTCGGTCAGACTACACTAACGTAACTAGGTTCAGGAACTTGACCGAGGATACCGAGATGCAGAGCATCCGCGAACAACTAAAGATTATGAGCTCGCAAGTACACTAGGCCACCAGCTCGGCCCTTGATATCCTGCGCGCCATTGAAGAGACTCAACAAACTCCATTTTCAAGAAGAGTTACCGACATATCAGTTCGGCATTCCGCAAAAATCAAGTTTACAGGGTATGACGGCAAGAGCGACCCGGTCCAATACTTGATAGCTTTCACCATCGCCATGGCACGAGCTCAATTCTC
Organism: Iberis pinnata; assembly: GCA_900406425.1. Taxonomy (NCBI): domain Eukaryota; kingdom Viridiplantae; phylum Streptophyta; class Magnoliopsida; order Brassicales; family Brassicaceae; genus Iberis; species Iberis pinnata. The sequence continues at coordinate 11,758 of OVBE01013108.1, forward strand.
GCCAGAAGAACGAGATGCAGGTTTGTGTCAACTTTTTTCGAAAACTTGTCAGGTTCGGCTTTAGATTGGTTCCCTCGTTTGGAGCCAGGGACCATTGACACATTTCAACAGCTCTCCACCGTATTCATCAAGCACTACTCGATGTACATCGCGAAGAAAGCATCAACAACCGATCTGTAGACTCTATCCCAGCACGAAGACGAGTCGCTAAAAGATTTTATTGACAGGTTCAAGGGAGTCGTAGCTCGTATCGTGATCAACGATGAGGGGGCAATTGCCGCACTACGAAAGGCACTATGGTTCAAATCAAGGTTCAAGGATGAGCTACTCATCAACCCTCCGCAAACACTAGAAGACGCACTCCACCGAACCAACAAATTCATCGAGATAGAGGAAGAACATGCCGTGATGTCTAAAAGGCACCACAGCACAAGGCGTAGCCGAGATAAAGAGGAAATCCTCTGGGAGCCAAGGAAACATTACTCGAGGGATAAGCGAGGACGTGCCACTTATGCAATCACGGATAGTGAGAAAAGCACCGACAAGCCCCCACCTTCCGATAACGATCCAGAGGCATACTGCGACTTCCACAAACGAACCGGACATAAACCCGCAGACTGCCGACATCTACAGACCCTCCTTCTGAAGAAGTTCTAGGACGGAAAAATTAATACTAGCAGGAACCGGAACAGTGACCGACGAGGAGGTGGAAACACGTGGAACAACTCATCTACCAAGGATAAGGCCCACTAAGTCAGTACAATTCGTGAAAAAAGCTCGCATACTAGCGACGACATGACACCTCCTACTCGAACGCGAGATCATAGTCCTAACGACTGAGCTACGGAAGGCTCACTGCCTAGAAGGCAAGTCAACGTAATTATAGGAGGACTAGTCTCGTGCAACGACTCCGTACGATCTATACGAAACTCCGAACGACGAGTTGCAACCGCAAAAAAAGAACGAACTGACATAGTGCCGACCTCTTTGATAGTAGGATTTTACTCCCAAAAAGGGCTATCAATCAACCCACGTTGTAGTATGGGATTTTATGTCAATCCATAAAGGGAATGCACTAAGCAGTAAGAATGTGTTGGATGCTTTAAAGTCAAGCTGATATTACTAAGTGCAACGAAAGTAAAAATGCATAAAACAGAGAAATGCTTCAAACACTTTGGA
>OVBE01013109.1:0-12935 GCA_900406425.1 Iberis pinnata
GTTCTTCTCTATGTGCATCACATCTAGGTTATGTCTCAACAAATGGGTTTCCCAGTATGGCAACTCCCAAAATATGTTTTCATTGTGCCAATTATGGTTTATACCACTCCACTCAACATTGACGTGTCTATTCCCACCAACGTTTGCATCATTGGTCATTTTAACACTATAATCTTTCATTTGGGTTAATAGATGTCTACTATCTAATTCAGGCGGTGGACCATCAACACATCTCTTCTTCGTGAATAATGAAGTATATCGACGATATGGATGAATCGGAGGCAAAAAACCGTCTATGACAATCAAACCAACAAGTTTTCTGTCCATTCTTCAGCTGGAAGGAATCAATGTTGTCATTACAATATGGACAAGCTAGTTTCCCATGTGTTATCCATCCAGATAGCATCCCATACGCTGGGAAATCGCTTATAGTCCACATAAGAACTGCACGCATCTTAAAATTATGTTGTAAAGACACATCATATGCTTGTTCTCCATAATCCCATAACATCTGCAACTCATATATCAATGGTTGTAGAAACACATCAAGCGATCGTTTTGGATGTTCCAGCCCTGGTACAAGAACAGAGAGAAATAGAAACTCTCTATTCATACACAATAAAGGCGGCAAATTATAAGGTGTGACGATGACCGGCCATAGAAAATACTGTCTACCATGCTTCCCAAATGGGCTGAAACCATCTGTACATAATCCAAGATATACATTCCGGGTCTCGCTTGCAAAATCCGGATATGTAGCCTGAAAATGACGCCAGGATTCTGCATCAGAAGGATGTGTAATCTCTCCATCAAATCTATGCTCTGCATGCCATCTCATTGCAGCAGATGTTCGCGCAGATTGATACAACCTCTTCAACCTATCTATTAGTGGCAAATACCACATCCTCAGACAAGTTATAATCCGTCTTTATATCCATCAACCTACTCGCAGATGATAACGGTGAATAACCATCTCTACATCCATTATATAATGGCCGATTCCATGCGTTTAACATATCAAAAAACTGTTGTGCTTCTAAGTTTGGTTCTTCATAAGAAACCTGAGCCGTCTCTATGTTTTCTCTATACACATCATTAACCATTTGAACTGTAGCTACCCTAACATCTAATTCCGTTTTAGGTGCCCCAACATCTAATTCCGTTCTAGATTCCTCTATCCTATCTATCACTGAAATGCTACCGCTACTACTAGCAACAATATGATCAAGTCGTTCTCCATGTAAGTACCAAACCTTATAACTCGGAAAAAACCATTCATATACAAGTGATTGCAGACTTTGTCTATCCTAACATGATGCTTATTCCGACATAAAGAACATGGACATGTTAACTTACGACTGTTGCCCCGAGGTGGTCGACACGCTAATTCCATGAATTCCATCACATCATTCGCATATTCCTCATTCAAAATATTTGTCTTTGGATTCACCCTCTCACCATCCATCCATGATCCAAAATAAGGAGGAGTAGACATTTTATAACTATGTTTGTGAATTTGTGTGTGAAATAATGATAGGAGGTGTTCTGGATATATAGAAAATTTTCTTAAGGATTTATGACGGATAAATCTGTCAAAAATATCAAATATATCCATTGGTAACGGCTAACAACGGATAGTTTACATTGGGAAAATTTAATGACGGAATTTCTGACGGGTTTCTGATGGGATTTACCCGTCAGTAATATTCCGTCATAAATTTCTGACGGACATAAACCCGTCAGAAATTTCTGACGGTCACTATTTACGTCACTTTTTTACGGATTTTTCCCGTCAGAAATTTCCATCAAAAAACCTTTATTTTCTTGTAGTGTTTAGCATTCACTTCGGTTTTTCTTTTCTTTTTCCATGCACACTTTTAATCATAAGTTTTATCTTTAAATTTTAACGCACAAATCACACTAAATTCTTCATACACTAGAGTGATATTTGCTATAAAGTAAACATAACTAAAACTAATTATTTTTTCATAAATATATTAATATGTGATTCGCTAACACGTCTCTAAAATAATAATTTTTTTATCCCAAATTCGATTTTTTTGTGCAACTTAGATATTTATTTATTAATAATGACTATATTAATATTTTTTTTGTAAACTAGTTATATATACATAATAATTTATCGATATTTTTAAGTATATATATTACTATAAAGGGACATTCTCAAAAATACCACCAAAAACTAGGTTTATTCCAAAAATACCACACACTTCCAAAAACTCCAAAAATACCACAAAAATGTTTTTGTTCCAAAATACCACAAATTTGAAATAGCTTTAAAACTTAAAATTTAAACCCTAAAACTCCAAAATCAAACCATACCCTTTTCAAAACTAAACCTTAAACTGTATTTAGTGAACCCAAACAAAAAAAATTAAATTCTAAACCTTTAAAATTCACTTTTTATGTTTGTGATATTTTTGGAACATTTGAGAGTGTGTGGTATTTTTGGAACATTTGAGAGTGTGTGGTAGTTTTGAAATTTAAACTTCTTTTGATGGTGTTTCAAGGAATTCCTCTATTATAAACATGAAATAGTTTTTTTTTTTTAAAAATTTGCGAATGCTATTAACCAGAACTCTTTTGTTTCACTAGAAAGTAAAATCCAGTTTGGTGATGATTTTTTGAAATCATATCCCATGATTATTAAAATAATTTTTAGTATCTTTTTCTCATTTATACATAAAATAATTCAATTTTAAATAATTTTGTATAGATATAATAATTATAATAATTTTAAAAAACAAAAATATCAAGAAAGAGGACAAAATTAAAAGAAAAAATATTTTATCTCTCAGACCTAACTACATAGATTTTTCACCTTCTTCTTCCTGTATTGTTAACTCGTCCCTGACAGCAACGGCTTGGACAATCGCCAGTTGACGTTTAGTTTTTCTTTTATGTTGTGATCACCTCTTATTTAATATGCACTTTATTGGTTTTCTCGTGTGTGCTTTATGTTTTTCATGTTTCTCATTTTCACTAGCCTTAATATTGAACCAACAGTGCAAGTTTATTGTCAAGCTTGATCCTGAGGGTTGACTGGTTGATGGTCTATTATAGAAGAAGGTCTTACTTGGTGGGCTACTTGGTTGATTATTCGGGATGCCTTTTATGTTGCTTCTTGGTTAGTGACTTGGTTTAGTTTGATGTTATCTTCTGCTCGTCTATGAGACTAGACAAAAGATACTTCAGGTCTTCTTCTGGTCATCGACGAGAGTAGACAAGAGCTGCTTCGTGATCTTCTTCTGGTCATCGATTAGAGTATACGAGGGCTACTTCAAGGTTTTCTTCTGATCGTCTGTGAGAGTAGACGAGAGTTGCTTTGTGATCTTCTTCAGATCATCGATGAGAGTAGACGAGGGCTACTTCAAGGTCTTCTTCTGGCTGTCTGCGAGAAAGTAGACGAGGGCTACTTCAAGGTCTTCTTCTGATCATCTTTGAGAGTAGACGAGGGTTGCTTCGTGATCTTCTTTTGGTGTTCACGATGTTCTTAGCAATTGGGAATCTCAAAGCTTTCCTTCTAGTTTTTTGGGTCTCCTTTCTGAAATGAGAACAAACTTCTTTTATTATATTGAAGATGTATTGTTCAGTGTGTCTTGTTGTGAATAGAATGTTGGATCCGCGCGTCTCTTTGTCGTGTGGTACCTGTCCGACCTATTTGTGGGTGTTGGGAAGATTTGGGTTATGACCCTTCGCCGCGCTTCTAGCTGGGTCCTAACCCAAGCCAAACAGTTAGCGCCCCGGTCAGCGAAGGTCTCTTTGTTGATAACAAGTGTCTCTAGTGGTTCGCCGAGGGTTTGGGTCAAATCTACTAGAATACACTTTTTAATCGTTGCCTCCTTTATGTTCTCAAATTGTAGCATGCCATGTGGACTCGTTGATCGAAGTGTTTTTTGTTGAACGGAAAAACAATTCAGTTTCCACGTCCATTCTATAACAGCTCTCTCCTTTTTATCCCTTTAATTCTTTTCTTCCTACTCTCCACCAAAAAATCTTATCCTTCTCTCTACCTTCTCTCTTTATCTTTTTGTTTTTGTTATACCTTCGTTGTGACATCCTCTGCACCATTACTGTTCCTTTTTCCAGCGGATTTTAGCGTTTATGTTCGGCGAGCATTGGGATTTTTTAACTAAGGAAGATATTATGTCCAACGAGATGGGGTTGACAAGCTGAAGATCCTTCAATATACCACAATTGTGCGAGAAAGACGATTTTGAGCTGGACGCCCCAGATCTGCAAGAATTGGCCGAGGGTTTAGGGGAAAATTGACGATATTGTTCAGTGATAGCCGAGGAGTCGAACATGAAGGAAGCGGGGTCACCGGAGAGGCACGTCGAAGAGGAGAATTTTTACTCAGGCGTTCGCCCGACGAAGATGACACGCGATTCCTTGGTAGACTTATGTTGTTCGTGTGGTTTGGACGAATCAAATATGGAGTTTAAAATTCATCTTTCCGATGAGCATCCTTGGTTGCCTACCGAAGGTTTTTTTGGAATTTTCGAGGATTACAACCTCCTCGATCATCTATGGTTCACTATTCTGAATCTCAACATTTCCTACTATGCTCGTCGACGTATGGTGGTGTCATAATTGACGACCTCGGCTATTCATAATATGGTTGGCCTTTTGGTTTTGGGCACCGAGATTGAGGTTACGGTGTAAATCAATTTATTCGATCTCGTCTCTTTTTCTCAGAAGGTGCCGAAGGTCGTCAAGTACGAGGGGCAGAGGATCAGCTTTGACACAGAATATTTTCTTTGTTAATAGGAAGTCAAAATATAAGCTCATCATCATTGTTAAGAGTAAAGTATGGGATTAGAAGCAGCAATATTTATTCGTCAAAATCAATGATGCTTCCATCCCCGACATCGAGAGAGAGTTTCTTCGTGAATGGACTCTCGAGATTGGTAGCCACTCGGCTTCTCGAGAAGCCATTTGTAATACCATAATATTTTTACTTGATTTTGCTAAGTTTCGTTTCTTTTTTTATTGCATATAAGCCATCTCCCTTAGCAAATTTTCCCGAGAAGTTCATGCCGATGGTGAAGATTCTCTCACAGGCTTCAATTGCTAAGTGGTCAGAGGTTTATCAGAGAGTGGATAGAGAGGCCTTTAGCTCGTATAAGCGCATGTATTTTGAGGATTTAACATACTTCTTTTTTTCTTCTAAATGTTGCTTTTCTTTTGGAAGTTGATTAGGATCATTATAGCTTTCTTCGTCGGTCGAAGAAAATGTCTTATGATTATGCTTTGAAACTGAAGGCCAAGGCTCTAATGTCTCAGGCCGAGGCGATGACTGGGAAGAAGGCGCCAATGAAGTTATGAACGCTGGTTTCAATGACTAAAGTAGCCATGGCGATAAAGAATCAGCAGAGGGAAGCCTCGACCAAGCGTTTTAAGACGGCCTGAATGTAGTGACAGTGATGCTTAGGGAGAAGCAGGTTGTTATTCCTAAGTAAACAAGAGGAATGCAGTGATAGAGCTTAAGGATCAAATGAATTTGACCTTGGTCATTATCGGGGATGAAGATCAAACTCTAGCCGAAGGTTCTGATCCCCTGACTGCTGGTGCCTTAGTTGTCCATACAGGTGCCAACGAGGAGGTTAATTTGGACGTCAAGGCAGTGTCAGACGAGGAGCAGGATTCAGTTTAAGATGCTGCTTTGACGAATAAAACACGCCAAGCTCCTTTTCCTTTCTTATACTCTCACTCAAACGCCGAGGCCATAGTTAATGATGTCGATGCATGTGCTGATCTGGCGCTCATTCTATTTGATCAACTGAGGATGCATTAGATTGGTCCGGCTATGATCCTATCTGCGCATTTTTTGCTTTAGACTGTCCCCCTTTCCTTTTTTACTCTTTTGTTGTTATTCTTGGTCGACTATGGACGTGGGTATTTATAACCTTTTTTTATTCGGAATTTTTGTAGCTCTGGCTTATGCATTATATTACTATTTTGAAAATTTTCCTTGGTTATTCTCGTTCTTTCCGCATCATTTTTATTTTCTAAAATAATTACTTTCGTCAAGATGTTACTTGGTGCAGTTTATGCATATATAAGGTTTGACAAGGCTGTGCTTGGCTTAAAGGTTCGAGTTTCAACTTGAAGTGGTTGTCCGAGCTTAAATGTACGAGTTTTAACTTGGCGAGGCTGTGCTCGACTTAAGTTACGAGTTTCAACTCGATTAGGTTGTGCTCGACTTAAAGGTGTTAGTGTCAACTCAGCGAGGCTGTGCTCAGCTTGATTCATGAGTTTGAAGCAGAAGTGCATATTATGTATATATTATTATAATTTTTTACGCCCTTTGGGGGCTGCCTACGTACCCATTATAGAGGGATCAAGCAGAACGTAGCTCTTATTACAAAAGTGACCATTTTAGTTGAAGCGTTTCAGGTGTCTGCCATTCTAAGGTCTAGGAACAGGGTCGCCATCGAGGTTTTCCAGTTGGTATATGCTGGGGGCGNTAACGTAGCTCTTATTACAAAAGTGACCATTTTAGTTGAAGCGTTTCAGGTGTCTGCCATTCTAAGGTCTAGAAACAGGGTCGCCATCGAGGTTTTCCAGTTGGTATATGCTGGGGGCGAGGACTTTGATGATTTGGAACATATCTTTGCATTTCGTCCCAGGCTTGCCTGCTTGAAGTTCCCTTGTCTTTTCGAAGACGTGCATGAGGACGAGATCTTCTTCGGTATGATGCTTTATCCTTACATTCTTGTTGTAGTGTTCTGCCGCCGTATATTGGTAATTTTGTATTCGCAAGAGTCTTTGTTGGTTGTCTCTTAACAATCGTCGTTAAGGTCTTTGTTGGTTGGCACTTTGAATCGTCGGAGGCTGTAGACACTCACCTCGGTGTGGACCATTGCTTCGACCCCATGATATAACGAAAAATGGTGTCGCATTGGTTGAACTCCTTGGCTCGTGCAGTGAGACCATAGGACCCCGTCTAGCTTGTCTACCCAACATCCTTTCTCTTTCTCGAGTATATATTTTTAGTCCATCAACAATGATTTTGTTTGTTGCTTCTGCTTGGTCATTATCATGTGGGTAGTGCGGCGTTGAGTAGCCTAGTTTTACCATCCATTGGGATCAAAAGTTCTCAAATTTGTGCAAGCTAAACTGTGTTTCGTTGTCGGTGACGAAGGAATCTTGGCAAAGGAATCCACTTTTACGAACTTGGTAAAATAGTCGATCATGAGGAGGAGGAATTTTTTCTGCCTCAACAAGAGAAATGGACCGACTATGTCTATTGCCCACCTCATGAATGGATATTTGGGGGTGTAGACGTCCGAAGTAGCTCTGGGGAAGATGACTTGCGGTCGCGTGCCTTTGTCACTATTAGTGAGTAGGAGTTACAGTCAGCCACCATCGTCGGCCAGTAATGTCCATGATGTTTAATTTTGAGTGAGACTACTTGTCCTCTTGAGTGGTTGCAGCCTGCTCCTTTGTGGGTCTCGGTTGATTCTCTTGGCTTCGTCTTTGGAAACACATCGGTTGTATCTTATCTAAATAGCATGTTCTCCGCTAGTGTAATGCACAACCTTCACCTTCAACTGTCGTGTTGTCCATTAGTCGTCCAAAAGTTTTCCTTAAGTGAGTAGTGTTTAATTTATGTTCTCCAGTCGGTGGGCGGTTGTTTCTCTAGTACGCTATTATCAGCGTCACTGATGTAATGTGTATTTGATGCATTTTAACTCATATTTTGCATTCATTTTAGGTAGATTCATTTGCCTTTAGGCATGTATAGGTTAAATTTTCATATCATTTCATGTTTAGGTGTTAAGGGTGAATCAATTCAAAAGAAAGATCAATTGGATACAAAAGAGCCAAAAATGGGATTTAGTATGGATCAAAACAACTAGCCTTAAATATCAAGCAATTTTGGGATTCTACAAAGGAAATTTCATCATGGTATCTTGAAAGAATATTGTACCCATGCATTCAATCTTTCCAACAAGCCAAAATCACCTTAAACTCCCTAGGGAATTGCAAGATGTGAACCGGCAAAGTTGTGATCCCCTAGATTCGGAGCTCCGAACCATCCACTTCCAATGCAAATCAGGAGAAGATACTTTCATCAAAGGTGTAGCCTTTGGAGTCAGATTTCCAAAAAACTATTTCATGACTCCACAGCTTCAAAAATGAGAGAGTTATGGACCCCGAACTGCAGGTGTGTCCAGCAGCATCAGAACAGAAAGCTCGAATCGGTTTACCCAAACCGATCCAAGAAAAAATTCGCAAAAACTAGGGACCGTGGTCGGTTTGATGGATCTGTTTGGCCAAATCGATACCAAAAAAATTCAACATTTTGACTTTTTTTGAGTTTAAACTCATTTTCAATTGGGTTAACCCAATTTTTTGGGTTAACCCAATACAATTTTTAGGAGACTATAAATATGTTTTAGACCTAATTTTGTAGACAACTTTCATTCAACCTTGGATTCAACTTTAATTATTATCTTTGATTCATCTTTTTAGCCACTTTTCTCTAGTTTCTCTCAAGTTTCTTATTGTTTGTTCTCCAAGATTAAAAAGACTCCTTTGGATATTTCTCTTTGATCCTGGAGGAACTTGTATTACATCTACCTATATAGATGCATTTTCCTTCTTCTTTGTGTTCTTTCGTGTTAAGGATTAGTTTTGGTTATTGGATCTAGTCTAGATGAGATGTGTATTATGCTTGATTGATGATGATTTATGGTTGTTAATGTTTAAATTTTCAAACAATAGGTGTGCTTAATGCTAGATTTGACTTGATCAGTCAAATTTAGATTCTAAGTGAATTGTGCCCGAAAGGTGATCGATGAAGTTCTTGAATTAACTATTTTTTGCTAAATGACGCTACCCAAGATATTGTTTTTAGCTAGTTTAGTGGTTGATGATGAATAGATCTTATTGCCTCTTATTGTGTAATTATCCAAGAGATTGTTTTTTTTTTGTGTGCACCAAATGATTCATTTATACTTAAGCGGTGTTTGATGAAATTCTTGAATTAACTATTGTTTGCTAAATGACGCTACCCAAGATATTGTTTTTAGCTAGTTTAGTGGTTTATGATGGATTAGATCTTATTGCCTCTTATTGTGTAATTATCCAAGAGATTGTTTTTTTTTTTTTGCACCAAATGATTCATTCATACTTAAGCGGTTACAGACATGATAAGAACAATCGATCAAAATTCGATTTGCAAGTTCAATAAGTATCAAAACAGAAATAACATAGAAATAAAAAAATAGACAAGCACCATGGTTGAAACTCGAAGAGGCGTCAAAAGCGATGTCTAAAAGACCAAGCTTAGGCAAGTCCGTAAAAGAACTAAATCTTATTTCAGAATCTTCAGTTGACTTTGATTGGGTCACCTTAACATGTGACTTGAAAAAATCCAAAACCTCAGACTTTAATAGGATAATATCTATTGCATCTACAAGTTCCGTGAAAACTTTTACACTAGAATGAAATATGGCTAGGAAAAAGAACACTTTCTTTGGGTTTGAATCAGAAAACAGGTCGCCTCTCATAAAGAGGAACATTGATGGAAATGTTCTCTTTCAAAAAAGAGAAATAACGGAGTGATCTCTTCTGGTCCCAACAGAAGGAATTTTGCATATAATTCTCACTAAAGAGAAGATTCTAAGATACTAACATTACCCAGCTTAATCGGAGTAGCATCTCCTTTGCCTGCAGCCAATATTTTCCGTGAGAGTCTTGAAGGAGTGAATCCTTAGTGGGTCATCTCTGAAGTATCTGCCCTGGTCTGAAGCAGAACCAGGCAGCCTAAATGATAAGTTAGACGTAAGCATGTAAGGATAGGGCCAATGGACCTCCACTAAACTCAAAAGCACAAGAAAATATGTGGAGATGTGCAGAGAGCTGTCGGCATTATCAGATCTAGAAATTTTGAAAAGAGAAGCACTGACTAATCCGAGATCTCTCCAGCACCATTCAAATTGGTTCATCCCAGAAGGGAGAAAATTCACCACGGTACAAGAACATCATCGGGTTCAGAGTAAAAACGACGATAGAGTTCAGAGAAAGTATAACCTTTGATCACAAAGAAAAGCAAAAAAAAATCAAAACAAGAGCTAGAAAGAAGGGCGATGAAGCTTTGAAAGGAAAGGTCGGGGTGACGTTGGTACTAACCGTCGTCGCCGGCGGCGGAAAAAGCTAGTGGCCTCTCCTCGATTTTCACTATTGAGAGAAACAACTAGGGTTTTTTTTTACTTTTTCTTTCTTTTCCAAGAGATTGTTTTTAGTTGCATGATTAAGAGATGGATAATTGTCATGAGAGTGGATTAGTCTAATTAAGTAAAATCTAGACTAATGATTAACATGAATTGATTGTTTCATTGTTGGTTATTGTTAATCATATCTCTTTATAGTAAGATCCATGATCCAATGCTTTTATCTTATTTTATTCTTTGTTTCTTATTTCTATGGATTTTTTTTCTTAGATTTATACACATAAAAACATCATTGGCTCCAGATTAGTTTGGTTCTCATATATTTAGTGTTGCAACTTTAGTCCTCGTGGATTCAATTAAACCCTTATATTCTACAAACGATTAGTAAGGGGATTGGTTGCAGCATGCTCCTTCGTGGGTCTCAGCTGATTTTCTAGGCTTCGTCTTTGGCAACACATATCACCAGGATTCCAGGTGTATCTTATCTAAATAGTAATATCTCCGCTAGTGTAATGCGCAACCTTCACCTTTAGTTGTCGTGTTTCCATCGGTCTTCCGGGAGTTCTCCTTTAGTTAGTAGCGTTTAATTTATGTTCTCTTGTCGGTGGGAAGTTCTTTCTATGGTATGCTATTATCAGCGTCGCTTAACATACCCACGATCATTTTTGTAATGCTCAAGCATGGAATCTGCTCGACTGGTATGGTTCATCGTAGCATAGCGCCAGCCATGTTGGCTATTATAGCAAGGGTGTCGGTTGGCTGGTTCTTGTTGTTAGGGATATTGATAAGTTTGACGTGATCAAACTCACGACATATAGTTTGGACCAATACTAAGTAAGCATTCATTCATTCATTTTTTGCTTTGTACTCACGATATATAGTTGACTTGATTCGCAACGAGTTAGGAGGCATAGTGCGCGCATACACGTTTTCCACCGATGCTCTTTGCGAGGCGCACCCCGGCTATGATTGCTTTGTACTCTGCTTTGTTGTTGGATGCCGAGAAACCAAGCCGAAGCAACTGCTCAAGGGTTTCTCCTATTGGTGACGCAAGACAAATTCATGCTCCCAACCCTAGTGATCGTGACGAGCCGTCGACATATAACATCCACGTGGTCGTCGTGTCTGCAGATTTGATTAGTTTTGTTGGTAGTTCTTGATGTCTCTGCATTTTAGTGGTTTTAAGAAATCATTCACCACCATTTTAAGTTCTTTTAGATGTTAACATGTTGCATTAGTAAGACTTTATTAGTTAATTTGCATTTTTAGGGAATTCTGCATTAGAATACGCATACATGCGTATTTAAGAGATTTTTCAGGCCGTTCAGAAGTTTTTAGAATATTATAGCAAATTTGGAGAAGGAAAGAGAAACGCACAGAACAGAACCAAAGAAGTTTTCATGAAGCCAAGGAAGTCTTCAGCTTGATCACGTGCCAAGTCACCTCGGCCTCGACCACAAGATATTTATCGACCCGAATCTTCATAAAGCCAGCTCAATCATGCCCAAGCCAACCTCATTGAGCCAAGTTTTCATCATGTCGAGCCAGACTTAACCACGCATACAGCCGACCTCGATCACCCAAATCTCACCCGGCTCGATCTCCTATCTCGACCAAAACTTGTCTTCGCATCCTATAGCTCGATCACATCCCTCGAAGCACCCTTGGCCGCATTCCCTCGGTCACGTTTCCGTAGACACGTTGACCACCTTTCATAACGGCTCGATCAAAAGGGGTTTCAGAATGTTCCTGCACGAACCAGACTTAAAGATCAAGGCCAATCATTGCGTTTTTTCTTTTAGCATTTTTTAGGGTTTTTTCTGAACTACTATATAAACCCCAAAAGGCCTCCTTTTAGGCGCAACTTTATTTTTGTTGCCATTTTGGATTTGTTCTTAGGTTTAATATTCTCTCTGTTTTGCTTTGATGTTTGTGGATGCTAAAACCCACAAAGAATTTTTAGACAGTTATCTTAATGAGGAATTCGTCGTTCTTGTTAAAATTAGAAGGAAATCACAACACAAACTCAGGTCGAAATGAATACAAAGAAGAATAATATGTTTTTTTATTGATGTTGGTGAATGTTTTTATATAAAAGATAGACCGATCTCTCTATTCTCGTTCTAAAAATCCAAAAGATTTTCATGCCTCATTTCTCTCTCTTCTCGCCTTGTATCCCCTTCCACCTAGTTCGGGATGTTCCGATCATCTAGGGTCGTTGGGATCACAATCTTAATGCTCTCCCCTTATCTCGGAACCGCCTGGACTTAGTCCTCTCTGATTCAACCTGTAGTTTCCTTCTGCTCAACTCGTAATCGCCTCCTACTCAGCTCGTAATCGCCTCCTGCTTAGCTCGTCTACGACATGAGTAGCCGATCGTTCACTTCCTGCACCTAAGTAGAGACCTGCTGAGTGAATCTTTTTGAATCTTGATCTATGCTGAGCCGTTATCTAGGAAGAAACACGGGTTGGGCTAGAAACCTGTTGAGGGGGTTTTGACACCAACAGATTAGCCTGATGGTCTCCCTACGAGCTTAGCGAGTTGGGTGACCTTCGGAAATGACTGGAAATTTGCCTCGTACCCACTCATACGTTGCCAGATAATCATTACATTTTTTCTTCAAGCTGTTATTCATCTATCTTTTTTTCTTTAAGGCGCATTTAAATCTTTTTGGGTTGGGCTGGATAATTTCACTTTCCCTCCAAGAATATAGGGCTAGATGGGCCGAT
>OVBE01013110.1:0-12934 GCA_900406425.1 Iberis pinnata
CATAATTAAACTTAAGTATTTGCTAGACATAGGATTAGCAAATTTGTGTTTATCAGCGTGTGGGTGCCACATCTCTCTCCAATACATCATTGATATATTAGGTTTTTAAGACTTTTTGACATCTATTTCTATTGCATTCTAGGTTATTTAGCTTATATTTAGATCCATATAGGTTGCATTTGCTTATAATTCCATATTTCAGGTGTTGAATGTGAGTGAAATAAAAAAAAAGGATCGATTGGATGCAAAAGAGCTAAAAAAGGAACTTAAAAGAGGATCAAACGAACATGCATTAAGGATCAAGTGATTTGGAGATATTGCAATGGAAATTTCATCATGGTATCTTCAAGCATATTGTAGCCATGAATTCAAGCTTTCCAACAAGCCAAAAATCACCTTAAACACTTCAGAGAATTGCAAGATATGAGCCGGGGAAACTGTGGTCCGCTAAATTCGAAGCTCCAAATTATCTGCCCAAAACATGCATCTTTTACACCACCTTCCACTGCATATTAGGAGAAGACTTCTTCATCAAAGTTGTATCCATTTGAGTCAGATTTCCAAAGAGGTATCGCACGCCATCATAGCTTCAAAGGTGAGAGAGTTATGGACCCCGTACTGAAGGCATATCAAGCAGCATTCAGAGCATAAGCCAAAGATGGGGTGTAGCGGTTTGCACAAACCGGTATGGAAAACCGCTACAGACCATAAAACACTCCAGGGAGCTATACCGGGGAGTGGTAGTGGTTTAGACAAACTGGTACCGGGTCAAATGAGTCAAAAAGTCAACATTTCACTCATTTTCCAAGTTTTTAACCCATTTTCAATTGGGTTTACCCAAAGTGACTTGGGTTAATTCAATGCTATTTTTAGGAGACTATTTAATGTTTTTAAACCTAATTTTAGGGATCTTATGCTTTATCTTATTTTAAATTTCTTTTTCTCTTAAGAACTTTGTAATCACATTTTGAATCTTATGCTTATTTGAGTTTGATTTCTTGCTTTGATTGCTTCGTTTCTTCTCAAATCTACTTCTAATCATGATTCAACACATATCTAATCTTGGATTTTGTGTTTTCTCAATGATTAGTGAGTAGTTCTTTACTAATCAAATATTTAGCCGTTTATTATTAATATCTAAACTTTAACATCACAAATAGTTTTTAATAATGATTAGATGTTGTAACCTTTTTAGCATTCAGAGCATAAGCCAAAGAGGAGGTGTAGCGGTTTGCACAAACCGGTATGGAAAACCGCTACAGACCATAAAACACTCCAGGGAGCTATACCGGGGAGTGGTAGTGGTTTAGACAAACTGGTACCGGGTCAAATGAGTCAAGAATTTGGCAACGGGTCTCTGAGATTCATGTTCATCTGCAAGCTGCTTAATATCTAGCCCTTCAAGACCCTTCTGAATCAGATTGTAACAAGGAAAGGGGATTGTATGAAAAATGGATCTACCTAAGGAAAAAAGAAGAAGCTCTCTTTCGTCATAAATCGATAATTTTTGGTGAAGGAAGGAGATTCAAACACTTCTTTCTTCCACCGTGTAGCATCTGGTAGGTCAAGTTTCAACTCTATTAGGTCCTTCTTTTTTTCTTCGGAAGTTATATTGGACAATCCAATTTCCATGACCAACCATGTTGTCAACCATTTTAAGACCGTTCTTGCTCCAAGCCGGTTTTCTTCCAGGGGGGGTTACAATTAGTTGACTCCAAAGCCTGGTTCTATTTAGGCGATCGTTATCTAACAGGGGATAATTTGTTTTGTGAATTTTAGCATCCACATTAGTTGGCTCCAAATCCTGATTCCATTTAGGTGATCGTTATCTCACAAGGGATAATTTGTTTTGTGGATTTTAGCATCTATAAGGTCTCAACTTGGATAAAGATGAGGACTGGTAACGGTATTATTTGTGGGTTTTGGTATGATAATTGGTCTCCTTTTGGAATACTTATAAACTTCTTTGGCCCTGATGCGAGTACCAGGCAAGGAATCCCACTTGATACTAACCTTCGAAGCCTATGGCATAGTGGAAGAGCTTCCCTACCTCCTACAAAATCAGACTGTACATTTCAAGTTCAATCATTCCTAACGACGTTCACTTAACTGAAACAAAAGATTATTATGAATGGATTGTGGGTGGAAACCTTATTCCCAAGCTATCTACGAGCCAAATATACAATACACTATGACCATGCGGCCAACCCCAAACCTGGACAAAAGCAATATGGATCAAGGGTGAGATTCTAAAACATATGTTTCTTGCTTGGTTATTCGACTTAAATATATGCCCTACAAAAGATCTTTTACTAAACTAGGGTCTAGATGTTGATCCTCTATGTGTCTTTTGGAATTCACAACAAGAATCAAGAGACCACTTACTGTTTTAATGCTCGCTCTCGACTATAGTTTGTGTTGGAACCTAAAATTTGAAATGATGATTATCAATGTTCCGACGATATTTCCGGTGAACCTCTTCATCGGAATGACCGGATTATGAGTGGGTTGGAATCTTTGTAACGAGCTAATTGCTCCCAATTTGGATTGATCCCTAAGTACTTCAATGACATTTGAGTAGCATTAGGATACTTGTTAGACAAAGAACCGAAAATTCTTGTTTATCAACCATAGTGTACCCAAATCAATTGAACTTAAACATATATTCTCCCACTTATATACTAGTGAGAAAATTTTTTCCCAAGCAATGTGGGATGTTTCACTTAGACAACACTAAGTTTGAGTTGCTCTCTTTTCACCTCTATTTCTCATTCAAATTACACTCAAATTTGACAAATGAATATTCCAAATTATAGTGCTTGAATGGCCAAGAAAAATCTAGCATTAAGAACACCTAATGAATGAGGATATAAGATATCTAAGCGCTAAAAATCAAGATCAACCATCTAATCATCCTAATCTACCTAACCCATTTGCTTAGTAAAGAACTACTCACTAATCATTGAGAAAACACAAAATCCAAGATTAGATATGTGTTGAATCATGATTAGAAGTAGATTTGAGAAGAAAAGAAGCAATCAAAGAAAGAAATCAAACTCAAATAAGCATATTCAAAATGTGATTACAAAGTTCTTAAGAGAAAAAGAAATTTAAAATAAGATAAAGCATAAGATCCCTAAAATTAGGTTTAAAAACATTAAATAGTCTCCTAAAAATAGCATTGAATTAACCCAAGTCACTTTGGGTAAACCCAATTGAAGATGGGTTAAAAACTTGGAAAATGAATGAAATGTTGAGTTTTCTTTGTAATGAAACTGTAATTTGTTTTGTTGTTTTTCGTTAAAACCACCGGATCACTTAGTCAGTGTATCCCCAGTTTAGGCGTGCAACGCTCCTTAGGTTTTCGTTCTGGGCCTCTTGGTTTATTAGATTTTACTATGTTTTGGATTTTAAGTTTCTGGGTTGAATTTTGTGTGATTTCTAGTTAGGGTATATCATTATTTGGACCTAGTTGTGGTTGTAACCTTATAATATAAATGAAAAAACCAAATTCAAGTGTTTATACTCAAAAACATAAATTCATAGACGGGTGAAAGCGTAATGTAACTATGAAAAGTTGTATTTAAACAAAAAGCAAATGGTCTATATAACTTATAAATATTATTGTAGTTGGGCCTACATTAAAAATATTCATGGTAAAACCAGCCAATATGTATTGATGGTCTCATGTCAACAAATTCTTTTAATTTTTCGAATGGAAAATTAAAAAATTTCAAATTATACATATAATAAAAGTTGGGTTAACTAGCCTCTTTTCATGCCACCTGTCCTGTACATATATTTAATGGACTGTTAATCAGAGGCCTAAATTTCTTTTCGTTGGGGCAATAAAAGTTGGTCTCTTCTGTTATTCTACTGTGTCCCTTAAAAATGACAACAAATGGTTCTAAAATTTTGTTATGTGTAATTTGAAAAATTATCACCATTTAATTTCTTAAGATCACCTTTTATAAGCTTCAGCTTCTGACACAATTGTGTCAAGTTTCTCTTAAGCAATTCCAAGCTTCGTTAACTGTTTATAGGAAATAAGGTGGCTTGATAAGTGGTTTAGAAACTTGAACGGTTTAGTCCCATATATAGGTAGATGAACTGCAAGATTAGTGAGACATGGTGTATGATCTGAGAATTTTGGAGGGAAAAACCTATTTACGCTCAGCGGTAAAGCATAGTTCCAAGAGATATTAACTAACAGTCTGTCTATATTTTCAGCAATTGAAAATTGGTTGACGATATACATTTTTATTCTTTTAGAACCATAGCCCAATAATACTGTCAGGATTAATATCGGTCCACTAATTAGTATTCTCATTGTTTTTTCGTTCTAACATTATATGGTCTTAACCCTAATCACGTCTTTAATAGCTACATTGTTGCAGTTACCAATTTTATCAAACGTCGCAACACTTCTCATTTCTTCCAACCCTTCCCTTCACGCTTTTATATATTTTTTTAACCAGAATCTCATTATACAATCTCTGTTTATTATATTGTAGGACAATCTTTGGCAATGACTCATCCACTAGACTTCGATAGTTACAGAGAAATTTCAGACATGACTTATACTGCAACCGCTCTCCGACTGTATCACGCTGGGATCGTTGTCCATTTGATAGAGAAAAGTCTCTTAAACATCTACATCTATTGCTACTAGATGAAATGGTCAGGAATTCTATTATTGATTATATATATTGTCAGGGTCTCTATGTACCTTGCATAAATTCTTTTGAAAATATGTTCTTTTATTTTTTTCCTGAGTTTATTTCCTAGTGGATCTTTTTCCCAGTGGATGTTCCCGCAACATCATTCTCTTTCTTCATTTTTGGTTATATATATTTTCTCCCCAAATTAGTATTAATAGAGTCATTCTCTATTTATAAAGTATCTTGAGTTTCTTAGTTTAAGGTGTTTTTCGTTTGTTTCCCTTTTTGAGTTCTCAGTTCAGTTTTCAAAAATTATTTATGTCGTTTCGTATCTTCTCAAGTATCGATTGCTTTATATCTTATAAACACAAAATAGTGTTGTAGGTATTTAAGGGCTCATAGTTTTGAAGGAGTTGCAGATGAATGTTAAATGCATCTAAATAATTGAGCAGAGAACTTCTCTTAACTTTTTTTTTTCATTTTCAGTGGTTTGTCTAAGCTTTTAACATGAGAAAGTCTGTTAATTTTTTTAATTGGTTTTTTTCTAAGTTTGTAACGAGTATGCTTCAGACTGATTTGTTGGTTACTTTGTATTTTTAACATTGTTTTGGTTTCTTCAAAGATTCATGAGTTTATGCATGAACTGGTTTGAAAGTATATTGTGCTTTCTTTGATTTAGAAAACTTATGACCATTTTTCGGATTATCCAGGATCAGTATTCTATAGTTTTTCTCTGCAGTTTGTTTCTTTAATTGGAAGGTTGTAAAATGGAAAGATGTGAAAGTAAGGAACCAAAGGATGGTCAAATACGCATGAAGAATAAGGCGATTTAACTTCATTTATGTTTACTACAGAAAAGGTGTTTACAAGCCTGCTTTTATCCCCTTCACACAAGGTTTACTCTCTACAAAAATGAAAAGTGTTCATGTTATAGAAATGGAAAACAATGTTTTCCTATGTTTTGAGTTTGGTCGGGTTGGTTTTGTCATGGTAAGTTTGTGTAGTTGGACTAATATGTTTGGTGGTTTGTGTCTGGTGTGTTTAGTGATGTTTATATGTGTATTACACCACTAATGGCTTTGATTGTTGTGTTAGCATTTGATTTTATGAATGATGATTTCAATTCACCAAGAAATGTTTCTTTGATAGTAATAACTTTGGATTTTGGAACGTCTAAATTTTTTTCAATAAATCACGTGTCGTGTTTTTATTTCTTAAAGACATTTAATCGACTTTTTTGGCTAAATCTATCGTAAAAAACAGTAGGAAACCCGATTTAAATAATTATACTTAGCCAAAAGAAAAAATAAAAAGTTAAATCGTAAGGGAGACTAAAACAATATGGTAAGGAAAGATGTATAATTATAAAGAGGAAAAATGTACTATTTCCCCACAAAAATTTTCATATATCGTTCTTCACAAATCAGATCATAACTTTATTTCCCCTTATTTAAATTTTTAATGTCTCTTTCCACATTAACAAAACCTAAACATCCAATTATATATTGATTATAATTTAAAAAGTTGCTTACCCATCAAAATAAATTTATTCAGTTGTTTAATTTCTTAATCATTCGGTTTCATTCATGAAAACCGTTTTAAGGCTATTGAAACAAAAAATCAAATCTAACCCAAAAACAATCCGATTAACTTTGGTAACCAAACTCATTGATTTTTCCCCAAATAAAAAACCTAAGTCACAAAATCGTACATTTCCTAAATCAATTTTTTGCGGTTTTCTGAGTGAAATAGAGAGCAAAGGTTGATGGAGATGATAAATGTCATCTTTTGTGTTGCTGGAGGCGATGATGCTGATTACTTTTTTATCAACTTTTTATTAATATTAATATAACATATATTTTTATATATTTATTTCACCAATCAAATAATCATTGGTTTTAACTAGTATAAATACACTTAATTATATTAATTATAGCACCAAAAACTTTATAAATAATATATATATATATTTAAAGCAACAATTAAAAATACAAAAAAATTATTCTAATTATGTAGATAACTCAAGATATGAGATAACTTTAAAAATTTTCTTTTAGGGTTCTATAAAGTTTTTATAACTTAAATTTTATAGATATTCCTTTTAATAAATAGTATATTTTATAAACAGTTTTTTTCAAAATATATTTGACATTGATGCTAAGTTTTCCTTTTTTATATTACAGCTATTATTTTCTTTTATATTATAACTATTATTTTTCTTCTAATTTTATGTTAACATATTTAACTATTCTGAAATTACATTTTTATGTTACATAAAAAATTTGAAAACTAGCTAAATTTTCAAAAAATATTTGATACTTGCTTGTCATTATGCATGTTAAATTTAATTCATGTCACAATCTTATGAATCATAATTAGTATACATGTCACATTAAAATTTAATGTGACTAATGTATATATTAAGATAAATCTTATAGTTAGTTTTTCCTTTTGAATATTTTAGTTTCTTATTGATGTTTTATTTTTTGATAATTTGCTTATTAGTTTTCCCTTTCTCATATTTAACTCTTTAAATTTTATATTTATTATGAATTAAAGTAAAATATACTCATTGTCTAAAATTGTTTGACACATGTCACAATCTACGTTTAGTGTGACAAGTGTTACAATATGGTAAATTATAATTAACACACGTTCTTTTTTATATAATAAGATTTTGAGAAAATTAGTTTGTTAAGATACTTTTGTTCTTCTTTAGTGAATCTAAAGTTTTGATAGTTAGCTTATTTTATTTTAGTTACTAAAATATTTTTAACTAAATTTTTTATTAAAAAGTATGTTAATAATATAATTTATCCTATTATATGATTATTTACTAGTTAGTACTGAAAATACTAAGTTGAATTAATAAAATCTCTAAGACCCGCTATATATCTTCCAAAACTTCCCAAACATAAACTAATACATTGAAAGTAACCTGTCAAAAAGAATTACTCACATAATCGAAGGAACTACAGTTGTACATGTTTTTAAAAAAAGTGTGTTATTTATATGGATACAACATACCATCCAGTTGACCCAACACCTTACCCTCAAAATAAAGAAAAAAACAAAAAACAAACTCATTCTGTATAAAAAAATGCATAGTAAACAAAGCCCCTAAATCATAGTCACTTCTCTTACGTGTCTTCAATATAATCCACTAAAATAACAAAAGACTTTTATTTCATTATTTTTATCTTTTATGAACAGAATATTTATCACTTTAAGATGGACTAGATAAAGGGAAATAAAATATACTTATCAGTTAGCACCATGAATAAATAGCACATTTTAGTAAATAAACTAACTATTTTTTAATTTTAAAAATATGTATTTTTGCTTTTTAATATGAAAGATAGATACTTTATTTTTTATAACTTGGAAAATAAATTATTTTTTATCACATAAACACCTTTCACATAAACAATTTATTATTTAAATAAATTATATATACGAATGGTTCACTATTCACACTATGATTCATTACCTGATCACCATTCATTACCTGATCACTATTCACACTATGATTCATTATCTTATATAAATATTTTGTACAAAAATTAAATAAGAACTTTTTCTAACTTTTAACATGACGAAAAATGTTTAACAATAAATGTAAACTAGTAATTCAAAATCTAGAGTATTAGTATAAAAATCTAGTTTAATAGTATAAGATAAAATAACTAGTGCAAAAAAAATAAAACATCAATTTAACCAATCTTTATTCTTTTTTTTTTCTTTTTTTTTTTGTCTTCTTCTTCGGGTGGCATAGTGTAATCATCATCAATGTCTATATATTCACAAATCATAATATTTATTAGTCTAATATATTTATACCAAACTATTTTTATATAAATAAAATATTAACTTTATTAATTAGAGTTGCGCAATTTTTTTTGTTATATTGACTCATTCCTTGCGGTTGACCCGTGTTGCGGTATAACCATGGTTTTTATCCGGTTTTACCGGGTTTATACGAGGCGGTTTTTAAAACAAACCCGATCCATATTCTTTGTCGGGTCACCGGTTTAAGCGCGGTCCGGGTCGGATTTCAAAACACTGGTTAAATATTGTGACAAATTTTTATTGTATACCAAATGTTGACATATTTGTATATCATTAAATCTAGAACACAATTTTTCATATCTCGGATACAATCTTATACAAAATGTCATATATTTTTGTAAAATAATTGTTAATGTTTTATCATATTTTGTGGAAATTTTTTATAGAGTGAAAAATATGCAATTCAACCATGTTAGTATTTTACTATTTATTTTATGTATAATTTAAAAGTGACCTCGAATAATATGATTATGGGTTTTGATGCTTTTCACTTTCATGAATTATTGTTTTGAAGTAAACACACGAAGCTATGCAAATTCGTGAATTTTTTTGAACATATTTATATCGATAAAATATGATCTATAACCAATCTTTATTAAACAGAAAATACATTTCCATAGAATCAGTAAAAAATATTCAGAGATGGACATTTTTAACTACTTGGCGAACATTATTTTGTTAAGTGACTGTTTATGAAACTTACCACATAAACATTTGCTCTCTTTAGAATGTAACCATTCCAAAATCAAACTAAACTGTTAAAACTTTTTTCATCTTGATCATAACTTAAAATTCAAATGAATAATACAATTTTATCCAAACACCAAGGATCAAATGAAACTACAAAAAATAAGAAAAAGAACAATCTCTTAAAACTAATACAAGAAAACTAGAATCAATTAAAACCTCAAACAAATATTACAACTTAGTATCAAGTTCACAAACTTGATTCACAATTTCCATTGTAGGAAATCTAAGTACAAGTTTGCAATGAGAAAATGAATCCAAGTGTGTTTTAAAAATCCCCAAAACTGTAATTTCACGAGGCATTTTTGCCTTAGTCTCTATAACAATATTCTTTTGCAATACATCTTGAAAAATATTACCTATATCCACTAGAAATTTATCAATTTGAAGAAAAAGAGGACATGGAAAAATCACTGATCCTTCAGCAGGAAGTGTACTAGAAGGAAGAGTGACTTTTCCAACTAGAATATTCCTATAAACCGAGTTTTTGACGGTTTTGTACTTGAAATTTGCGAAATTCGGGTTCTTGAGTAGCATTTGGAGTGTAAGAGTGAAATTTATTTGGATACATGTTCAATAGTTGAAGATAATGTTTGTAATATTGGATGTTATGGTTTGAAAACGGTTTGAGAAAGAACCAAACCGGTTATGAAGATGATGAAGAGAATTGAGATTATTGTAGTAACTATGTAGAAAATGTTTCTCTTCTTCATGGTTAATAGTATTTGTGTTTTGGAGAGATTCTGAATGTAAAAAATGTTTTAGGGCTTTTAAGAGTTTAATAGTCATTCTTTGTTTTTGTTCTTAAAAGATTTAAGATGAATGAGTTTTTAATATATTGAAGATTGTGATAAATGATTACAACCTGTATTCATTTTGTGACAGTAATTAAATTGGATGTTTTTTTGTATTGTTTTTGGATCATATATTATTGTTAATCAATTAGGTAGATCCGAGTATTAAAATTTTTTAAGTTTCGATATTTCAATCTTGGCATATATTAAATATATATATTTTAAATATTTTATTTATTAATAAAATACTTAAAAATTTTAATTTTGCATTGATTAAATAATATATAAGATGTTATATCTTTATAAAAAAATATTATAAAATAAAATTCAATTTATAACCAAATATATATAATTTTAAATAAATAAAATCGTGCTATTTTTAGTTAAATATAAAAAATAAGTAAATAAATTGGATTTGGAACTAGATATGGATTCGTATATCCGTGAATATTCCGATCTTTCATATATCCGATAATCCTGGATTCAAAGCCGAATATCTGGATTCATCCTGTTATTTATGATGAAACATTATTTTATTCAAATTTTAACATGAAACATAATTATTTTTACAAGATTTAAGACTTCAACATTTAGGATAAGCTACACCACAAGCCGCTAAAACTTTTTGACCATTACCAGTATCATTGTGACCATACTTTGGATCTTTCATGTAACCACATAGACATGACTCTTGCTCTTTCAGTATACTACAACATCCCGTCGATGGTTTGCTTCCGGATTGTAACGCTGGTAAGCATGGTGCAAGTTGTGTCGGGACACAATCAGTTTTAACCATGGTCGGAGCCAAAGATGACAGAACAAAAGCAACGAATACTATTGCAGTGAACTTCATTATGTCTTTGTATGTAATCTTTCTCTTTTTAACTACACTTCTTTTCTTTTGTTTTTATTCTGAGGTGTTTATGATAGTGCGAAGGTAGTGTAGTTTGTAATTTGATGAAAATATTTATATAGCACAGATTTTGTTTTTGTTGTTATTTGTAAGAATCTATACACAATTGAATACATGTGTCATATGTTACCAATTTCTATTTAAAGTATTAATTGCATAAATTTCAATCTATTAATTGCATACACGTTTCATATTTTAAATATTAAATTGCTTTTGATGTAGCTAAAAGAACATGAATTAATCTTAAGGTTATAACATTATTCATATTTTCAAATATTTATTTATTTTTATTATATCTACTGACCCGCGGATAAAGCTTTAGTATTGTTATAAAATAGGGACATAATATTCATAGTTACATATACATTAACTTACTGACATTTTTATAACTAATAATTTTAGCTAACCAAAATTCACATAATAAAAACATTTATAATTAGAGTTGTTATGATATTCATCTTAAACTATTTATTACTTTTTAAATACCTCATAAATTTTCTATTTAAAAAATTATTTTATCCAACTTTGTAATGTTTGTTAATTTAAGACTCAGTACATAGCGTGAGTCTAATTCTAGTACGGTTCTGTTTTTTTACATGTCGCTAACGACAGTGACACTTTTTGTTATTCGTTTTGCAGTCATTGCGTCAGCGACAACTTCTGTTGTTCGTTTCGCAGTTGTTGCGATAGTGACAGGTTGTCGCTGCGATATGTTGTCGTGTTGTTCGTTTGGTTGTCGCTACGACTGATTCTGAGCATTTGGACTTTGGTTTGGTTTAAACGGTTTTCGGCTTTTTCGGGTTAGAAAATATAAAAATTGTTCAGATATTTAGACTAAATCGAATTGGTTTAGTTTGAAATATTTGGGTTGGGTTCAGTTTTGAGAAGTTTTCGGAAAAAATGCGAAAACGTGTTTTCCCGCAAAAAGCAGAAACGCATTTCCCCGCAAAAAAGCGAAAACACGTTTTCCTGCAAAAAATCGAAAAGGCGTTTTTCCACAAAATAAGCAGAAACACATTTTTTGCAAAAAATGCAGAAACGCTTTTTCCCGCAAAAAATGATGAAACGCGTTTTTCAGCAAAAAAAAGCAGAAACACCTTTTCCCACAAAAATGCGGAAATGCGTTTTCCCGCAAACAAATAGAAATGTGTTTTCTCGCAAAATAAGTAGAAACGCATTTCCCCGCAAAACCGCACAAACCCATTTTCTCGAAAAAAACATGGAAACGCGTTTTCTTGCAAAATACGCGGAAACGCATTTTCCGGCAAAAAAACAAGGAAACACATTTTTCGCATAAAACACGTGCTATTTAATTTAATAAATTTATTTATATTTTTTGGAATTTATTTTAATTTATTATGACTTTTAATTTAATTTTATAATTTATTTTATTTTTTTAATAGGTGTCATTGCGACCAGTTATTTTTCGTTTGGCTATCGCAGCAACTGGTCTCGGGGACCGGAGCGACTAGTCGCCGGAAAAATCAGCGATCAGAAATCGCTCTCCAGTTTGAGTTGCTGGTCATTGTCGCTGGTTGCAGCGACTGACAAACGAATAACGACTTGTTGCAGGTTTTGGTCGCTGTCGCTAGCGACAGGCAAACGAACGAAAATCTGTCGTTGTCGCTCTCGGTAGCGACAGGTAACCGAACATGCCCTACATCTATACAATCCAAGAAATTAGTTAGTAGAAGAATATATATATATATATATATATATATATAATTAAGGATTTATTTCCCCATATATATATATATATATAAACTTCCTAAAAATTATAAACTAACTGTTTAAATCCATAAAAATCAACAATATAAGCATACTAGTTAATACAACTTATGTTGGGTTTCTTTCGGCCATTAATCGGTTAAAAATGGAGGATTAATGCTTTTTCTTCCAAAAACCCTTGGTTTCTTGATATACTTGTATTTTAACTCGGTTTTAGCCTTATTCCGCATCCATTTAGGTTA
>OVBE01013111.1:0-12934 GCA_900406425.1 Iberis pinnata
ATGAACCAATTTTGAAGGTTGAAAAAAGCAAATAGATAAAATAACGTTTGATATAATGAGCAAATCATATGATAAGAAAAATCCATATATGGATTAGGTTTACGTCTGCAATGTAAGTTTTAAAAAGTTTTACAGTATCTAAAATTTTTAAATATAAGTTTAGATTTTTCTTAACATTTATTTTCTTCTATTTTGTACATCTTTATTCTAAATTTTTTATACATTTTTCGTTTAAACAACTTTTACTGGTTTTCCCATTTTTTTACAAATAATTTACAGCTTTTAAGAAACTAATCTGTTATTAAAAATCCATGCCAGCACCCGCGTAAGCAGCCACGTCACTAGTTTTGGCAGTGTTATTACTGATGTTAGAAGACTGTAACTCAAAAGCCAATTTAATAGTTTTATTACTAGTGTTGATATTTTGGTGGTTCAAAGTGTTGGTGAAATACTGTCGAGGTTTGAAGAGTACATGGCACTTTGAACATTTTTATATGGTTTTTATTTTATTTTATCGGAATTGTATTATATTAAACCGAATCAATATGTTGATCGATTTTTTTAATAAATAAATTTATATTATTTCTAGAAGAACTAATTTTTTGTATGATATTTTTTGTCTTATGTCAAAAACATATTAGCTATCAAGTTTATATTAGTAATAAATAAATATTTCACTAACATTTTTTCATCAAACAACTCGTTTGATATATTTAAATGGCAAAAAAAAATATCAGTTTGTCAAACTTTCATTTAATTAAGGCATTCAAATTAAAACAAATTTGGTCATACCAAGATATATCAAGATACCAACAAACTATATCATGATATATAGACGAGAATAAATATTTACAACAAAAGAGATAAATTACATGCTAGTAGTTGATGTTATGGTTGTAGAGGAAAAAAAATAAAAACTTATTATATTTTTATGAAACGTCAACAATAGGTCAAATTTCAGTTGGATATTATAAGATATATAGTTTATTAGTGAGAACAACTAAGATTAAGATGGCGATAAGAAGTAACAAACTGAAAAATTAATTGTTGTATGTGTGATATGACTTTATCGGATAAAAATAAAGATACTAGGATCTTTAAAAGAAAAATGACAAAAGGAAAACATACATGTCTCCCTTTGGTGGTTTAGTACTCTCTGTATGTATCAGAGTATTTGAACAGTGCAAAGATCCTATTTGTGTGGACGATAATAACAGATCTCAGACAAACAGTAACTATCAGCTCTTTTCCCAAGAACAGTTCGAACAAGAAGAAGATTTGTAGAGGAATCAATTCGGTATTGATAACTGAAGTTAGGTACAGCTACCACCATCGAAGTTAATGGCTGGCATGGAAGACTCTATTCAATCTAAGATGCAATCAATGACCTTAAATGCAGCAGATGAAGAAGCTTTCATCTTACAAGACCTACCAGAACATAGCTCGACTGAGAGAAATCATATCAGTATCATAGGTAAGCTTCTGAACCCAGATTGCCAGAAGATGTCAAGCGTAATCAAAGACATGCCAAGGAAATGACAGCTATATGATAGAGTCAGGGGAGTTGCGCTAACCAAAGATATGTTTCAGTTCATCTTCAAACATGAAATAGATTTGGAAAGAATACTGGAAACTTCGGTGTGGACATATAACTCATGGTCAATGGTCCTAGATAGATGGATTGAACATCCTCCTGAGGACTATCTAAGGTTTATTCTGATTTGGGTGAGAATCAGGAACATACCAGTCAACCATTCTCGAGAAGAAGCGATTAAAGCACTTGGCAGAATCATAGGTGAAGTTAAACAAGTTGCTTTTGATCCATTGGTATAACAGGAACAAGACTATGTCAGAGTACAGATCAAGTTTGATACCAGGAATCCACTAAGAAGTGATAGAAAAATCCAGATTCCTTCAGGAGAAGCAGTGATCATCTATTTCGATTATGACAAAATTCAGAAAAGATGCTATTATTGTCAGAGATTAACACACGAGAAGGAAAAATGTCCCCTGCTCATCAATCAGCCTTATGAAGAAGCCACAAGTCAAACCTCAAAGGTTCAAGTAGAAAAGACAAGCATCTACAAGTTCTTACAAGAATCTGACCCTCTGTTTGGGGTCTTGAATGAGAATCAGGTTAACATTGACCATACTACAGGCCTCCCTAAGATAGCCCCTGAAGTTATGAATCACATGAGGTTGTATTTGACAGCAGCAGAGAGACAAATTAGAGAGGCCAGAGTAAAAGCCTATGTGGCTGAAGCAGAACAAAATCCTATCACTCAAAAATCTGTTTTAAGCCTAGAACCTCCCATTAGAGTATCAAGAAATCTGGACAAAGGGAAAGGAATTGTGTTTGATTTCTCTCATAAAACAAACACAAAGGCTTCTAATGAGATACACCATTCTAAATAAAAACTTATGGCAAACTCATTCAAAGCAGCAGGGAACCATCCTCTACCAGGAACTCGATCTCTTGGTTCCTCTATTTGGGACAAAGTTCAATTACCTGACTTAGAATTAGTTTTCAGAACAAGATCTACAGTTATGAGCCAACTCCCCATCAATCTTGGCTCATTCGGATCAAAGGCTGGAAAACATGGAAGAAGAAAAAGACCCTTCAAAGCTAAAAGGAACAAGGATCATTTCCTTCGTCTAACCAATCTCTGGATGAAGACAATGGGTCCAGCTGGTCATCAGAGTCTACCAAAAGGAAGGGCTCTGTACTGCAGGAAGATGTTCTCAAGAATGTCAAGAAACCTTCAAGTAAGGTGATCCCACCCAAGGGATCACCTGAAGCATTATGAGTCTGCTGTCCTGGAATTGCCAAGGTATAGGTATGGACAGGCTCTTTACTGTTGAGCCTGGTGTAAATAATAAGGGTTTAGCAATATTGTGGAAAAACTCTATCAATGTAACCTTTTTGGAAGATAGCAGAAATATAATAGACTGCAAGTTATAGTATCAAGAATCTTGTTTTTTGTAACCTGTGTTTATGGGGCCTCAGACTATACTCAAGAATGGCTCAGTGGGAAAGACTCCCCAGACTTGGGCTAAATAGGAGGGAAAGTTGGTGCATCATGGGTGATTTCAACGAGATAAGGCACAATGGAGAGAAAATTGGAGGCCCCCTCAGACAACTCTCCTCATTCTTGCCTTTTAATAATATGCTTGATGCAACAAAGATGGTGGAACTAGAATCACATGGGAATGAGTTCACATGGTCAGGAAGAAGATACTCCCTCTAGATACAAAGCAGGCTTGACAGGTGCTTTGCAAACAATGCCTGGCTCAGGTTATTCCCATCTGGCAGACAGTATTTCCTAGATAAGCGTGATTCTGACCACAGACCAATACTGATCTCTCTACTAGCCTCTTCCATGACTCATAGGGGTAGATTCACTTTTGATAGAAGAATGATACACCAAGAAGGTATCCTTCAAGTGATCAAAGACAGTTGGCACTACCAATATGTAAGTATGGACAACCCTTCCATATCTACTAGACTGCTTAATGTGAGGAATGCTCTTAGCAAATGGAAAAGGATGAATCAGTTCAACTCAAAAGGTAAATCCAGATTGTTGGAAACATAACTAGAAGCAGAAGTATCATCCATAACCCAGACTCTGCCAAGCTCTATCACCTAAAACAAGAACTGCTTAAAGTTTACAAAGAAGAAGATAGTTACTGGAAGAAGAAAAAAAACAAAGAACAATGGTTAAGAGAATGGGATGCCAACACTAGTTTTTTTCATGCCTCGGTGAAAACAAGAAGATTTGCCAACATATTAGATGTTCTCATAGATGAACAAGGCCAACAACACAAATCAGAAATAACAAAAGGGAAACTGGCTTGTGATTATTTCAAACACCTGTTCACATCTACCAACCCCAACAATATACAGACATTCTTTCAGGACTTCCAGCCAAGAGTATCATCCCAGATGAATGAGTTCATTGACGACCAGTCCACAAAGAGGAAGTGTATACGGCTGTAACATCTTTGAAAACAAAAAGCTGTCCAGGATATGATGGATTAATAGCTCTCTTTTACCAAACTTAATGGGGAATTATTGGTAATGAAGTCACAGCAGAAGTACAAAAATTCTTTATAGAAGGTTGGTTTCCAAGAGAATGGAACTTCACCCAAATATGATTGATCCCAAAGATTGCCCACCCAACAAAGATGCAAGAGCTAAGGCCTATTAGTTTGTGTATTGTCATGTACAAAATAATAGCCAAGATCATCTCAGGAAGAATCAAACAGTTGTTGCCAAATATCATCTCAGAATTCCGATCTGCATTTGTAGGACAAAGACTGATTACTAACAACATTGCTATTGCACATGAAATCATTCATGGTCTAAGAACTCATCCCAGATTATCAACATCTCATATGGCCATAAAAAGTGACATCTCTAAAACTTATGATAGATTAGAGTGGCCCTTTATTGAAGCTATTCTGTCAGCAATGGGATTCCATCATCAGTGGATATCCAAGGTTATGTTCTGCATCACTTCAGTCTCCTACTCTGTACTCATGAATGGCATACCCTATGACAACTTCTCTCCATTTAGAGGCATAAGACAGGGAGATCCCATCTCCCCTTTTATCTTTGTCTTATGCACTGAAAGTCTCACTCACTTATTCAAAAAGGCTGAACTGGCTGGACAGATCCATGGATTTAAATTCAACAAGTTAGGACCTTCAGTTCTATCGGTGAATGTCCCTTATAGTTTCCTACAAAAGTTTGTCATCGGTTTTGTATGATAATAAAATTACAATAATATGAATTGTTTGAATATAAAATTTAAAACTATACTTATATTCTCGTTTGGTGTTTTTTAAATAAAAATATGATATAAAGTTAGCCAAGGTTTAAGGTTTGACATAATTCTTGCCACATCCGATTTCCTAGAAAAAAAAGCGTGATAATCACTTGTTTTTTTACTTTAAAATATTGTTCATACTTTTGAGATTCAATATATAGCAAAATTTGTTGTATTTTCTTATCTCAAAAGAACCATTACACAATATACTAAAATAATTGAAAAACTCTTAAATTTTTTCTACTTAGAGACCGAAGCAAAATCACCTTTCCCATAAACAAAA
The DNA here is from genome assembly GCA_900406425.1 of Iberis pinnata. Taxonomy (NCBI): domain Eukaryota; kingdom Viridiplantae; phylum Streptophyta; class Magnoliopsida; order Brassicales; family Brassicaceae; genus Iberis; species Iberis pinnata. The sequence goes on from OVBE01013111.1 coordinate 5,113, forward strand.
AATTGATGGAAATAAAATTATTATTTTCTTAAGAGAAGATGATTTTTAAAAAACTATCACTAAAAGACTAGAGTGCTTGTTCAAGAAAAAGTAGTGTGCCTTTTAAAAAAATTCTCTCTCCTGCGTTTCTCTCTCTCATGAATCTCTTTTTAATGGAGACTTGCAGAAAAAAGTCAAGCAGGCAAGCTTCCTATGATTTATTTTTCTAAGCACGACGCCTTGCACCGCAGTTCCGAAGCTCGCTAGCGAAAATCAAAGCCGGCGAGCTCGCCCGAATCCTCCTTTCACCTTTTGTCGCCTCAGATATGCGACTAGTTTTCTCATGGATCCACCGTGTCTTTCGTTTTGTGGGCGTAGGAGCTTCATAGCGTTCGGTCCTGCTAGATTTGGTGCTGCGTTGAAGCGTGGAAGTCGGCGATAGCTGGAGGCGAAGGATCTTAAGGTTAGGCACTGGTCCCTTCCGATGAAAGAGAGTGAGGCGTCGTTTCCTTGTGGCGGGGACCACATCATCGTCGCGAACCGCCGTTAAATCAATTCCATAATAGGAGGAGGTCGTTCCTAGTCTTCTCTAAAACTTACCATTCGTTTTCCATCATCGTCGTGGGAACCTCATATACCAGCATCGTCCTCATGTATAGAAAACGAAGTTACAATGGACGGCGGTGTGCAACATCGTCTCGGTCTCCCACCGTCGGATTGCCGGAGTGACAGTATCGGCGATATCGCAACTTGCGGGCGAGAGTATGGGGTTCTCCTCTTCTCTCTAGAATTTTTCTTGATTTGAGCTAGGCCCAGACCTGGTTTCAAGTTTGGGAAAGTCCACTGAATTCAGTTTTTCAGCTTTGTTTCATTTCTGATTTGATAAATGAACTGATTAGTTGTATTTGGGTTATATTCTGGTTTGATAAAATATAACCATTATCAAAAAAGTCGAGATGGTCTAGAGATAATTTTTTTATCCGTATAGGATGATATATTAATCCATTAAGTTTTGTAAACAGGAACTTGACATCTACCATTAGATGATTGTTTTCTGCAAAATCTGGATCCACAACTAATCCAATTTGAGCGATCATTTGTCAAAAAACAACAAAATAGAAAGACATTTTTAGAGATGAAGACCTATTTTTATTTTGGCATGTCAATAAATATTTATGGGCCGATTGGTAAAGACAGTTACTGTATGCTTTTGTTGTAGGCTTTTAGCTGTAAAAATTTTGGCTTTAAGAACTGTAACTTTTATTTTAGTAGAGAATAAAAGTTTGATTAGTAATCAAAATTATATAAACTTTTACTGTAACTTTTTATACTAAAACTTTATTTTTTGTCAAATTTTTGATATAGTTGTAAAATATTTTATTTTATATGTATTAATTATTTTTATATTTATAAATAAATTTTTGATTTGAAAATTTTCAATCAAAAAGATATACTAATAAATAAATACAAAGTAAAATAATGATTCAAAACCCATATAAGATGGATTTTAAAATAATGAGAATAAAAAATGATTATTAATATATAAATAATTTTTTATTTTATTTAATATATAAATGTACAAATGACATTAAAATGTATGGTGGACGATAAAAGACAGAAAAATTATTTTTATCCATCTCACAGCCATCTCTACGAGGCTTTTAAATTTAACAAAGAAAAAGCAGTTGAATGACTTTAAGAACTTTTAAATTTAAAAAGTGATAAAAGTGTGATTGGATAAATTAGTGATGTAAAAATTGTTAAACCATAAAAAGCCCTTACAGCCTATATACCAATCACGCCCTTAATAGATATATTAACTATTAATAATTAATTTGAAATTCATAATTTATTTTTCTAAATATATTTGTCATATGTTGAAAAACATAACATATTTAAATGGGTAATTCATATACTCTTTCATTTTCATATACACTTATATATTTTAAAATAATATATTATATATATTATTATTACTATAATACTAAACAATTATATTATAAATATATTTTAAACAATTAGTAACATACAATTATTATGTTTATGTTATTTTTTGGAAATAATAATAATAATAATAATAATATTTTTGGAACATTTGGAAGTGTGTGATACATTTGTCCAAAACCCATTTTTGTGATATTTCATGGAATTCCTCAAAACTCAAGAGTATTAAGTTACAAAATATCTAAAATTCTTGTTCGCACAAGACCATCTTAGGTAGCATCTCGAACGTTATGACAATCGATCTTCCAAAATGAAGATCGTTGGAAGAAGAATGTCTTACCCTGAAATCCATAAGAATACCATGTGTTGACTTCAGTTAACACAATGTAAGTCATATGCTCCGATAAACAAGGATTTATTCAATTCTAGATATCAAGTAATCTTAGGACTACTCTTTTTTTCGATGTAATACTTAGGAGTCAATCCAAATCGGGGGCATTAAACGCACTAGAATCTATGAGAATTTAACTTAGTCTGAGCCAAATAAGATGATAGATAATTTTTCCAAACAATACTTAATTGTGAAGGTTATTTGAAATCTACATCATATTTTCTGAAATTTAAAATTACTTTTTACTATCTAAATGACAATATTGCCCTTTGTTTTTTTCGGTTTTTAATTATTTTTATATGATTATGTTTTATTATAAACCAAAAACATTTAATTTGATCAACAAGGAAAATATAAATAAAAAATTAATATTAAGTTGATATCATATACATATCGACTATGGAAAAAAATCAAACAAAAAATACAAAAATATAAATTGGATGTACAAATATATCGAATTCAGAAAAAATAAACAAAAAATATAAGTTGACTGTATGACCTAAATTTGATATAATTAACGATAAATAAATTTTATAAATCGATATTTAATAAGTCAACCTAATAATAAATCGACAACATTAGACCTAAGTATACTTAAGAAAACATATAAACAAGATTCAAAAGATGAGTCGATGAGGATGAATAATAAATCAATAGTTTATTATGTATATTGTACAAAAACTCTTCCGTACCACTAAAGATGTCAACTATTGTAGTATAAGTCAACGTATAATGAAATTAAAATCAACTATACAATAAAACAACTTAAGAAAAACTCAACTGGAAATTCTATTAGTGAGCAACAATAAAAAGCCAATAAAAATAATAAAAAATTAGTTATATTTTTTATTGATTTAATTACGACATTTTTTCTTTCCAAAATTAATTATTAAATTAACCAAAATATTGACATTTTCATCATACAAATATATATAAGTGTATTTTTTCAAATTATGCAAATAGATGGTATATTTTTCAAATTTCATGTATAATTTCGGTTAGTTTTCTAATTTTTTGGTGTTAATACTAACATCCTCACAAGCATAAATTTAAGAGTCGCCAAAAGTCAACAAAAAATCAAAGATGATAAAATTCGACACAATTAAGAAAAAATCAACTAAAAATCAATATACAAATAACAACTAAAGGCTAAACAAATGAGTTAAGGTTATTGATTAGGTGATCAAGTAATATCTTTTCATACTGAATACAATCATTCAATGTTAATCATTGGTCTAAGATTCCCTTAATTAGACTAATCATCTTTCATGACACAAATCATTTTCATAATCATGCAATTAAAACAATGTCTTGGCTAATCATACAAACAAGAAGCAATAAGAACTAAGTTATTCAACCACTAAACTGACTAACACAATGTCTTGGCTAGATCTCATTTAGCATTCAATAGTTGGTTCAAGCATTTTCACAAACATTTTTCGGGCATGAATTTACTTATGATGTCGAAATGAATGATCAAGACAAATAAAGCATTAAGCATACTAAATGAACGAAAATTTAAGTAATTTAAGTCGTTAAAATCATATTACATCACTTAAATACCATAATCTATCTAACCGAGTTGCCTAATGTAAACTACTCACTAAGCATACGATACAAACACAAAACTTCATAGCAACAACGTGTTTGATCATGATCTTAACAAGAATAAACAAGAAAATAAGCATGAAATATAGAAGAAATTGGATTAAAAGCAAGAATTATTTTTTTTGCATAATCTACCTAACCCATTTTTCTAATGAGAACTACTCACTAAGCATGACACAAACACAAAACTTCATAGCAAATCATGATCTTAACAAGAATACACAAGAAAATAAGCAAGAAATAAAGAAGAAATTGGATTAAAAGTAAGAATTAAGTGTTTACACAAGAGAAGAAACTAAGAACCAAATTTGAATCAAAGTTAAAAGATGGAAAAGAAGATAAAGATGAGAGAAAAACTAGGTCTAAAATGTATATATAGTCTCCTAAAATTGTTATTCTGTTAACCCAAAAATATGGGTTAACCCAATTAAAATTGGGTAAAATGTCTGGTCAAATCTCAAATGTTGACTTCCAAATAGATCATACAACTGTATTGGGATGTATGTATTGGTGTCTTGGCCGATATGAACCTCCCTGTGAAGAACTCATGTTGTTGTAGCTTATTATTCTGTAGCGTTCAGTTCTATCGGTGTCTTGACCGATATAAACTCCGGATAAGAACCCCATTTGCTTCCTTTAGCTCATTTTTGCTCCATATGGTTCATTTTTTATTCTTTTATTTATTCTAATGCTCCTTCATACCTGCAATTAGGGCTCGGCATAAAAACAGATAATTGAATAATCGATCGTAACCGAACCAAATATTTGGTTTCGGTTAGGATCTAGATACTCTGACATAACCAAGTGGATTTCAATTATACTATCCGCTGGTTATCGGTTAGTAACCGAATACTAACCGATAACAGTGGATATCCAAATATCCGAATATAGATACATATATATATATATATATATATAATATTATTAAAATGTTTTATATATGATAAAAAAATTTAAAATAGACAATCATGAGCTTCTTTTACCGAATTATAAAAAAACTAATATTATAAATATAGAATATTACTAAATGTTTATTAAAAAGTTATATATAGTTTTTTGTTTTTGTTTTTATAACTTGAATACTTGATGTTTCTAAGTTTTGAATTTTTTATTCTCCTTGGTTATTCAGTTTTTAATCGATTATTTTTATTTTTAGTCGATTATTTTTTGTTTTTAATCGGTTATTTTTGGTTGTTAACCAGTTATTTTTGGTTTTTTCATCGGTTATTTTTTGGTTTTTATTCGGTTTTATTCTCGGGTATTAATGAGTTACTAACCGAACCAAACCAACATATATCTGAAGCGACTGAAACCGAGTTCTCTAAAATAACCGATTGGATACTATATTACCCTAACCACAATAACCAAAACCGAACATAACCGAACCGAAACTGAATGGTTAAACGAATGCCCTACCTAAAATGATGAAATGCAATGCAAGTGCATATTCTACTAATCTAATAAAACTTAAACTAACCTAAATACAACAAAAAAAAAGATTAAAATACATCAAAAACATAAATTATCATGCTTCTATACTCAAGCTTCTGCTTAACATCTGAAAAAACGTCTTGCTTCTTGGTTTTCCCCGATATTGGCGAAGAACTAAGAGTAACAAACCATTCAACCAAAAAAATTCATGTCAACAGATAACCTTCCCAATCAGAATCACACTACACATGTAATTGTATATCACATTTAGATCGTAAATAAATCCATTGACTTGGCGTTCCATTTTATATCAAACGACTTGTAGTGCTGCCTCCCAATGATCCACACAAAGAACTTGCATGAATTGAGAGAAAACATAGACTGAGTATGTAAGATATAGCCGAGTAGCAAGAACATAGGAAAAGCCACATGTTTAGCAGGTTTGGCACCAAGAAAACAAGTTTCACTGGATATACCCAAAGTATATTTTCGTTGAGCTACTTCTATGTCTAAGAGGTATACTAGAACATACATCTCACATTCTCCCTTGCACATAGAGAGTAAAGAGTAATCCAAATATGACTTCCAAAAAACCATAACGTACGACAGTTGAAAAATAGAGAAGAAAATATTGGCCATTAAAACACATTAAAAACTGGTAACAAAAAACAACATTAAAAACAATATCTACTACTTACGTAATTTCATATTAGCTTTTTCATACGGATTTAGAAATTTATGTTTTCCATAAATAACATTAAGTATTCTAAATTAACCAATAGAAAAAAGTAATGCAATTATTCAATTGGTCAAAAATTTAAACTCATTTAATTTCTACATGGACACTCTTTTTGTAACAAAACAATATGGCTAAAATGAAACTTTTTCAAAAACAGATGGAGTACTATATACTAAATGATTTTTTTTTCTAAAACAAACATTAATTGTGTTGAATATTATACTATATTCTATTAATATAATAAACAAATAAAAAATCATTGAGCATTAAAATTTCTAGACAATTAATTAAAAGTAGGATTAAAATTTCTAAACAATTAATTACACTAAATCTATTGCCAAACATAATTTACCTCAAATCCTACTATCCATGTAGCAAAACAAAAAAATCTACAATTATACAAATAGAAAAAAAATATTCATAAAATTAATTAATTCTAATTTAGTTAAAATTCTAAATTAAATAATATATCATTTAAAATTAATTAAATATATTATTTATTGCTAATGAATTTAAAATTTAAAATTTATAATATAAAATTATTCTATTTATATTGATGGTCATATAGTAAAAAACATAACATAATTAAATGAATAATTTATATAATCGCTCACTTTTATATATACTTATGTATTTAATATACTATATTATTTTTTATTATAATAAACAATTATTAATATACATTATTATAATTTTTATATGTATATATCATGTTTGACAACAAATTTTGTAGTCATAACTAAAATATATATACATTTTAATTTTTTTTTATATGATAATCTAAGACTTTATTTTAAAGATAAAATTTTTCTAGAAAACATTATCTTGTTATTCTTAAAATGAACAAAGTAACATACTACTATTCACATTAATAAATTAAAAAAAAAAAATCTCTTACATCTATAAATAGTCTGTCAACACATCTAGTTTTACAAGCAATTCAAAAGCATTACATAAGAAAAGAGAATAAACAAAGAAATGGAGAAATTAACTTTGATATGCATTGGCATTCTACTCATTTCGACATGTGAGTTTTCAAATAAACATACAGTAACTTTCAGTTATATTTTCATCCTCATCATCATGCATGATCCATGAGTATTTTTACAGGTATACCAAAGATAAAATCTGAATCTTGCACGGTGGACTCAGATTGTCAAACCACATGTCCAAATCAACTAGGACACCCCCAGTGTGTGAATGGTCTTTGTCAATGTCCCCAATCGGTTTTAATAGACGATGCAAACTTTAATTGTACTGCAATTGCTCAATGCACTGACTATTGCAAAACACAAGGTAGAATAGCTCATGATTGTTTCGATGGCATATGTTATTGTATCAAACCTCGAATGTAATTTCTTAAAAAGAATTTTCATTCTATATATAAAAAAATAAATGTGTTTTAAATAAAGGTATTGACTGATTGTTAATTGCATTAATATGTATTGGTTGAATAAATCTATACTATATAAAAGAAGGATTATAAAGCTTCTCAGCCTATCCACATCATCAAAAAAAATTAACCAATTAAAATTTGCCAATTCATCAACAATTTGTGCTTCAACGTAAAAACAACTTAATAGCCTATTCATCTCCTTCTTTTCCTATGTGTAACGGCATACATCTCTTTTAATAGGCAATGTGATTAAGAGTGTTTATCTCCTTTCTCATTATCTTTGATGCAATCTCTTCATTTCTTTAAAAGCTTCACTCTTGCGACTCATCTTCTC
>OVBE01013112.1:0-12933 GCA_900406425.1 Iberis pinnata
CACTACAACGATATGATAGTGTGATTAGGAATTGATAGTGTAGGGAAAATCATTCACACCTCTCTCACACCCCGAAAATACCTACTATCACTGTAGTGTGATAAAACACCTACTATCAGCTAAGCAAACCCAGAACATCAACCCTAATCTACTGTAACGCTCCGGTTCGGAAATTAAACCGACACGTCACGCCTTACTCTCGGGAACTGACTACACCGGTAATTCGGTCCGGTCAACGCCCGAGTCAGGACCCTCTAACCCGAAGGTCAGAGTTATGGAGATTTCGCATGATCGGTTCGATTGAATTAATACAGGTTTATCAAATTAATGGAATAAATACGAAATTATAAATAACATAAAACAATTAAACCGAATAAAACATTTAAATCCGATCAGACCAAAATATAATACAAATACGCGGAAGATAATACATAAAATAATATTACAAACCAATTGTAAAATAAAACTTAATTACACACATACGTATAGCCGGTCTCTATTCGTCCCGCGCCCGAACACAGAAGGAAACCCTAACGTAGGGTTACCTGAAAAGGGGAAAGGAAAAAGGGGGGGAATGACTAACTCTAAAAGTTACAAAATGGGTGCCAGTCCACACTAACATGCACATTATACCGGAAATCCCAACCCGAACACCACGGAACAATCACATGTCCTGGTATATTCAACAACATATGAATGCAACTTACAATGTAAAACATCCCAAATACGCTGGCACGTAAGGGTTTGATATATTGGCTATTAAGATAGCCAATACCAACGATTCAATAACATCAATCATAAACCGAATAATATAACCAAATTATAACTTAAAACCGAATGGGCCCGTATATCGATTTCTCCCTCCAAACACCGGGATTTCCAATGGAAACCACAAATAAATCCGTCGAAATCCTTAGTCGGTTTTCCCTAACCCGGAAAACACCGACCTAGGTATCACGCTTAATCCGCGTGATACCCGACACCCCATCGGGTGTTGCCCGGCCAAGGTGATCAACCAGGTACTCTCTCTGGGCCATACGTCCATACACGCCCCGCAGGGAGGACCAACATACAGGAGAAACCGCTATACCAAATCCGAATAAAAATCTTTATTCAGAAAACATGACATCACGGGCACGAAGCCAAAACAGATAAAACACAAAGGCGCTCTGGGCCATGAATCTGAATCTCAAATATGATTTCAAACACATACACTAACTTAGGTATAACAATGCCATTACCGACCCTAAGTCCGATCCATTTTATTAATCCAATTTAACATTCATCTAATACCAATTTCCAACATCACACAAAGCAATCATCCATCAGCCCGTGGCCAGTTCTAATCTTTCCTACGTTATTCCTCATTTTAGTGTTTTTGGATTTCTATAATTAGCAAACAATCCTCGGCATTGGGCCATTTCCATATTATAAGTCCAATCCGTTAATTAATCAATTTTTACACAATTCTAGATTCACACATTACGATTATTGGCTTCGAGGCCATTTCCAGGTTCTATCCCGATCCGTTTAATTAATCCGGTTTCATGCATTTGAAAACTACATTCGAAAGTAAAAAACAATCAAGTTCCGGGACCCACCTCGACTCCCGCTAAAAGGATTACTCGAGTTACCCACAACCCCGAACACCCGCAACGGTCGATAAATCCTAATTATTACAAACAAAAAAACAAATTAAATTTCTAAACCGGCAAAAACTAAACCGCAGCCTAACAAACCGGAATTTCAAGTATACGGTTTTAATAAACCGTAACCGAATTCCCGTACCTTAATAAACCGATAACACTTATAAACCGGTTTCAACCGGATTCCGCACCTAGTGAACACCGAGACCACCAGAACCACCGAGACCTGCTCTACCTCTGGTGAGATGCCGCCGCCAACCGCCTACTCACTGCCGCTTGCTCTTAACTCTACTGCTCGCAGATCCAGATCTGGGAAAAACAGTGGCACTAATGCAACTATAACTTAATGAATACTAAATGGAAATCCGTTCTTCTTTCGGCTATGGCTTAATAAAAGAGTTAAAAAAACGCTCACCAAGTTTCGCTTCAATCCGATATGTCTAGGGTTTTCAAAATCAACTTCTTCTCCAACTGGTCTCGTATTCGCACTACAAAAATCAGTCCCAATAAACTGATCATAACTCATACATTGCAACTCCAAATGATGAACGGTTTTCGGCTATGGCTTAAGAAACGAGTTAGGAAAACCCTCACCAAGTTTCGCTTCAATCCGAGATGTCTAGGGTTTCCTAAATCAACTTCTTCTCAAACTGGTCTCGGATTCCCACTACAGAAAACAGTCCCAATGAACTGATCATAACTTAAACATTACAACTCCAAATGATGAACGGTTTTCGTCTATGGCTTAAGAAAATAGTTAGGAAAACTCTCACCAAGTTTCGCTTCAATCCGATATGTCTAGGGTTTCCAAAATCAACTTCTTCTCCAACTGGTCTCGGATTCGCACTACAGAAAACAGTCCCAATGAACTGATCATAACTCAAACATTACAACTCCAAATGATGAACGGTTTTCGGCTATGGCTTAATAAAAGAGTCAGGAACATCCTTGCCAAGTTTGAGGTCGATCCGAGGTGTTTTGATAAACCGATTATCTCTTCTCAACAAGAACCAGATATGCAACAAAGTAAAGCTAAGCAAGAAAACTAAAGGAAAATAGAAGATTAACTAAAGACTTGAAAGGAAAATGGTTTTTACACCAAGAACATCAAGAACAAAACTAAGAAATGAAAACCTAAGACAAAACCTAAAAAGGAAAGAAAAACTAAAGCTATTGCAAATGGAGGCAAATTAGGGCTTTCATAGTGTTCAGAGAAAAGCCCTAATTCGCACTAAAGACAAAATGCTAATCATTTTCTTGGATCTTGGGCCTTGCTTCAGATGGTATCCGGATTTTGAGTTGGTCGGGTCGGAGCGTGTTTTCCTTCGAGTTGGTGAGTGCCCAATCGATCCGGACTAAAGGATGATTGCTTTGGATCAATCCAGCTGAGTTGCGTTCAAAGTGCGTCTGAGGTTGGGATCGATCCCGGCATTGAGTGCCTGAGATTTAGCCAGACCTTGGTGGGATTTATCTCATATGTTTCCTTCTAAGTCCTGCTTCATCTTCGTGCACTTCCTTAACTTCATTTGAGACTTCACCAAAAACGTTGAAAGAGTGAGGGGGGGGGATCGATCTGAAGTGGTTGCGGGATCGATTTGAAGTGGTTGCGGGATCGATCTGAAGTAGTTGCGGGATCGATCTGGTAAGTGTTGGGATCGATCCCGAAGGTGTTGAGTGGGATCGATCCTGTTTCGTCACCAAAGTTCCTGAGATCGATCCTGCATATTATTATTGGGATCGATCTTGCAAGTGCTCTGACGTAAGTTCAGTCCATTCCATGCTGAGTGCTGAGTGTTGCTCCATTCAATGTTAAGTGCTGCTTTTCTGAAATTTTTCAAATTATTCCCAAAAACTCCTGAAAGTCCTGAAAACCCTCCAAAATGCGTGCATATGCAAATTCTAATGCAAAAGTCCTAAAAATCCTAAAATTAGTGAAATCGACCATAAATGTGATGTATGCACGCTTTTAGACCTCAGAATAGATGTTAATTGATAAGTAGAATCCATGAAAATTCAGAGTCATCAGTGTCATCAATGGAAATATCATCAAAACAGTAGATTACTCGTATGGATGCAAGGAACATGCAAGTTTCCTCCTGGTAAGCTTCGTGGTTATGGTTGACAATTTTTGATATCATCATATTCCCTAGGATGTGTTGGACTTCTCTTCGGATGCCAAGAGTGTTTAGAGTCTCTAGATCGGGAAACGTTGACCCCGTAAAGTATAGTTGCATCATCTTCTCATAGATCTCTTCTGCTGAATGGCTTGCTTGGCGATCACGCGGCATTGTGTTCCTAAAAGGTAAGCACAGAAAAGAAAGTGTGTGAGTGTTCTCCAAGCGCTCAAAGAGTTCAACAAGTGCGGCATATGCATTCTTAAAATTAGATTTGGTACTCAAGCTATTCCCAACAAGTTAAATTCATTGTTTTGACACTCCTTCTTCTCCCTTGGTTTAAATCGATTTTTATAAACATAAAATCGGCTCAACCAAAACAGTTGTATTCACGAAAGAATGAAAACATTTGTGCAAAACGAAAAGTGAAATTGATAAGTAAAGATGAAGTTCGAAATGAGAAGGGGTGAAACCAGTTTTTGAAATAGTTAGAGCTTCTTGATAAATCCTTTCTAGAGCAATGCTACATGGTGAAATGCCTTAGAGAAACCAAAGAGTTTGTATAGAAGATTGTTTTGAAGTGGATGGAAGAAGAAGTTAGAGGTACTCCCTTATATATAGCAATTGGCAATTTTTGGGGGTATAGGTGATGAGTGGAAGTTTGTGGTGGAGGAGTAAAGAGGGAACATTGGGGTGTGGGTTGTGTAAGGAATCTTGGAAAGCTTGAGTGGTCACTTCCCTTAGTGGTGGTGTAAGAGAGGTGATGTTTTGTCCATGGGGTAAAAGGATGCAAGTGGGCAAGTGGGAGTGGAGGTATTTCCTTGTCCATGAGTGAGACGTGCTTGATCGAAATTTCAACACTTCTTTGGTTTGAAATGTTTTCGTTTTGCTCGGGTTGAATTGCATCTTCAACAACCGGTTTGATGACGTTTGAAGCGTGAGGATTGATCTCGTGGTTGAGTACTAGATCGATCACGGTGTCAAGGTTTGGATCGATCATATGTTTCTAAGTGTGATCGATGGGATCGATCTCTTCACATGCTGGATCGATCTCGACATCGCGCTATCAGATCGATCCTGGCATTGGTTGGGATCTAGCTCATGTTGTTGTTGCGCATTATATGGATCGATCACACTGTTTTTTTCATGGGATCGATCCCAAGGTAAGTGTGAATCGATCCCGACATTGAGGTAGATCGATCTGAAGTGGCTGCAGGATCGATCTGAAGTAGTTGCAGGATCGATCTGAAGTGGGCGCACGATCGATCTGGTAAGTGTTGGGATCGATCCCGAAGGTGCTGAGTGGGATCGATCCTGTTTCAATGTCGAAGTGCCTAAGATCGATCCTGCATAGTGCTGGGATCGATCCTGCAAGTGCTCTGAGGTAAGTTCAGTCCATTCCATGCTGAGTGCTGCTCCATTCAACGTTAAGTGCTGCTTTTCTGAAATTTCTCAAATCCTTCCCAAAAACTCCTGAAAGTCCTAAAAACCTCCAAAATTCGTGCATATGCAAATTCTAATGCAAAAGCCCTAAAAATCCTAAACTTAATGAAATTGACCATAAATTTGATGTATGCACGCTTTTAAACCTCATAATCGATGCTAATTGATATGTAAAATCCATGAAAATTCAGAGTCGTCAGTTAGCAAAGAGGAAATAAAAAAAAGTAAAAATGGTTTTACAGGTTTGGACGACGAAAAAGCAGCTTCACTGATGAGTGTAACCCCCATTTTTATCTCTTTCGTTCCACCATCTAACAACTCCATCAGTCAAGCTTCTTCATCGACAATGCATCTTTTTTAAAAAAAAAAATCACATATTCATTGGATAACCTAAAAATCTCATCCATTAATAAAATTAGTAATGCAATCGAAGTTCCCAATGCGATAGCATTTATAAGAAATTTATTTCAACTGTTAGAAGTAAAATGGTTAGAAGTCACTAAATAATCTTGGAGAAAAAATGAGCGAACCTAAAAGTATAATATCAACATAGTTTCTGAAGAAAACCAGAAATCAGGTGTAGATGAAATGAATACCTTGGTGGCAATGACGTTGAGATTTTCAAAGATGAAGACGAATAAGCTGATGTGTTCGTGAGAGATATAGCTCAATCTTTTTTGGGATCCAAACCCCAAAAGTCTTCAATCTTCATAAGTTTTAGTAATTTCGTAAAGTGTTTTCTCTTTTTTCACCATGAAGATGAAAATGGAGGAGAATCTCCAATCTTCGCAAGCTTTGGCGATTTAAGAAACTATGAAAAATGAATGGATGAAGATGAAAAAGAACGTCTGACTGGCATAGAGAAAATAGAGAGGCGAAGGCTGTAGAAGAGGAAAAACTGATGAAGTATTCTATAAAAGTAGTTAACGTGAATATTTTTGAATGTGCATTGCTTATGTTTTGAGTCCACAACTAACTGTTTATTGACAACAAAGAAATGACGTTTTTATAAAATGTCACAAAAGTGTTGTTAAGATAGATTAGCGACAACATAAAGACGTTTTTTGATAACTGTCTTTTATCTGTTTTTTGTTTTTCTGTAGTGACCAGAAATAAAAAAAGTAAAACATTTTTCTTACGTAATACTAAATGGAGTCCACAATTTTTTATAATTGAATTTACAAGTAGTATATAGTATAGTACGTGATTAGTTTTTGATTGTTTTGTCTATCTCCGTNATATCTCCGTCACCACTTTTATAGAGAGGAGCATAACTAACCAAAAAAAAAATATACTTCTCTTTATTAAGGAGTAGTGCTAATTACATAGGCCTCAATTAACATTCCAAGTTTACATTTTTATATTTTACACACACGATGACTTTGAATGTGATCAGAAGTCACATTCATCATACTGTTGGGGTCTTAGTGGGAAGGAGGGAGGAAAGGGATGGCCTTGAAGGGACAAACCCCAACTTTCTGGAAGCTGCAAAAGCTTGGCAAGTACCTTGCAGTTTGGAACACACTTTTCACTTGTGATCGTTCTTGTATTCCGTGTTGCGATCTAACCGCTTTGGCTGCTCGTCTCAGCGTTTTGCAAACGCATTCTGGGTCTTCCTGATGAAGCTGACTACAGCATTCCTGAAGTAGTGGTGGTCTCTGATGATGTGGACCGAGCAGGTCCTCCTCGTCGTCTTTCAAATCGAGCTCGTCTACAGCGGGACCACTACCGGCCTCCATTGCTTGCTTGTGCATCCATTTCTGGCAAGCTCTTAGGCGCTCTGCTTGCTGAAACTCCTTTGGACATTTCTTTTGTGGGCCGAATCGGCCTGGGTTGGTGTCTTCATCTTCATCAAATTCAACAACGGTGCGGTAGATGGAAGCGTTGGTGAGGAGGAAGAAGAAAGCGAGAGTCGCTAAGGTGAGGAAGAGCTTGTTAGCCATTTGCTGTTTTGTGTATGATTTCTTGTTATGGTTTGAGTGAAGAGTGAAGAGTGAAGTGAAGGACTGATTGCTATTTATAGGTGAGAAACAAGTTTTGCATGTACATCACGTGTAACTTTGCATGCATGTGTTTGTTTCTTTGTAAAAGAAACAATTGGTATAAGGTTTGTTGTCGCGATTAGGTGTTGGATACTCAAGGAGAAGTGATAAGTTGATCCGCATATACCTGTAATGCAACCATGCGTATTTCGTTGTGTTACATGTGTAGCTCATATTCTGATTACATCATGTGGAACTATTTTAAAAATTATATGTAGAAACTGAAATCCTCTATTCATTTGGTTTCAATGTGATGAAAGTCACATTGAAGAGTTTCCTTTAGGCTTTTAATGTACTGTAGTTGGAAATATATATACTTGAAGATGAACGTATATGAAATGCAATTAACTTATTAATAGAATTGAAACCTACATAAAAGAAAACAATAACAGGCTATAGAGTCGGAATCAATTAGATGAGATGTTTACATGGAATGAATTCATGTTCAAATCTCTTGATTGAAAAAGTATATAATATATCTCCTATACCATATTTGGTAGAAGGATAACAAACAATGTTAATTATCTCAATAATGACATTTAAGGAGTAACAACATTGCATCCATAGGTAAATTAACATATTACCTCGGAATAGAAGTAGAGCAATATTATGGAGGAATAAAGCTAAGGCAAAAGAGATGTTCCTCAAAAATTTTGGAACAGACGAATATGAAAGAGTGTAACGCGATACACACACCTCTGGACGTTGGG
Source organism: Iberis pinnata (assembly GCA_900406425.1). Taxonomy (NCBI): domain Eukaryota; kingdom Viridiplantae; phylum Streptophyta; class Magnoliopsida; order Brassicales; family Brassicaceae; genus Iberis; species Iberis pinnata. The sequence continues at coordinate 7,956 of OVBE01013112.1, forward strand.
TTTAAACTATCAAAGGTTAAAGAAGAAGCAAGCATAGACAAAACAAATTACATAAGAACTATTGGGTGCCTATGATATTTGCTTCATACTAAGTTGATCTTTCTTACTGTGTTGGCTTACTTAGCAGGTATTGCAAAAACCAAAAAATCACATGGAGCTGCACTTAAACGGGTGTTAAGATACTGAAAAGGAACTCTAAACGTTGGTCTTGTTTATACGGGAAAAAAAAGAAAGATAAAGGATTGTAGGATTTAGCGATAGTAGTAATAATGAAGATCTATATGACAGTAAAAGTACTACAGGACATGTCTTCTACCTGAATAAAAGTCTTATAACATGGTGTTCTTAAAAGCAAGAGACAATTGCTTTATCATCATGTGAAGCCAAGTTTATGGTTGCAACTGAAGCTGCGAAACAAACGATCTGGTTACAAAAGATAGTGAGAAGGTAACCATTTAAATCTATGATAAATTTTTCATTGCCTTAGCAAAGAATCCAGTTTTTCATGGAAGGAGTAAGCACATTCATAGAATATATCACTTCATCGGAAAAGTTTTGAGAAAGAACAAATCCAAGTTGAGCATGTACCACGCTATGAACAAAAAGCCGATATCCTTACCAAAACATTGGATAGAATCAAGTTTAAGGAAATGAGAGAGCTCACTGGTGTTTAATAAGTTGAAAAAGATAAGTTAAAGCTTAAGGAGGAGAATGTTAGGATAAGCTTGAAAGATAAGAAAATAAAAGATAAGAAAACTTGAGGTGCAAGATAATCCTAAACAAAGATTTAGAAAGAATTGTCTTTATCTTTTTGGAGTTATCATATTAATAATAGATTAGAAATTCTTATGGTTTAGGAGATGTATAAAACTATATAAATGGGCTGATTGGTAAGGATTGTGACTGTATGCTTTTGCTGTAAACTTTTGGCTGTAGAAACATTTGCTGTAAACTTTTGACTGTAGAAACTTTTGCTGTACGAGCTGTGACTTTTACTTTTCATGAAATATAAAAGCTTGATTAGTAATTAAAAACTATGCATCATGTCTCATTGTGGAAGAAGAAGATACAACCACACTTTCGCACAAACGATTTGAACATCTCAACAAAGCATCTCTACAACTAATATAGATGGTAAAGGGCTTACCACACATTAAAGACAATGAGAAGGTGTGCACAACATGTAATATTGGAAAGCAACAGAGAGGGAAATTCCTAAAGAAGAGGAAATGGAGATCAACAAAAAAACTTGAACTGCTCCATGCTGATCTGTGTGGTCCAATAACTCCAATCTCACAAGGTGGTAAGCGTTACTTACTGGTGATAGTAGATGATTTCAGTAGAAAGACATGGATCTATTTTTAGACTGAGAAAGCAGAAGCCTTTGATACTTTCAAGTCATTCAAAAATTTGGTTTAGAAGGAAGCAAAGACTGTTATAAGAGGACTAAGGACAGATAGAGGTGGGGGATTCACCTCAGATATCTTCAACAAATTCTGCAGAGAGAATGGGATAAGGAGACAGTTGACAACTGCATATACACCCCAACAAAATGGGGTTACATAACGAAGAAATAGGACCATTATGAACATGGTCAAATGCTTAATGTCCGAGAAAGAGATGCCTAAAGTTCTTTGGTCAGAAGCAGCTAAATGGACAGTGCATGTATTGAATCTGTTAAACATATGGTTCCTGAAGAGAAATGGTCTGGAACTAAACCAACAGTTGACTACTTTAGAGTCTTTGGATCAGTAGCACATGTCCATATACAGTAACAGAGAATAACTAAGTTGGATGATCGCAGCCATAGGTGCATCTTTCTTGGTGTAAGTGGTGAATCAAAAGCCTACAGGCTATACAATCCAGTAACCAAGAAAATTGTTGTAAGCCGGGATGTAATCTTTGAAGAAGATGCAAAATGGAACTGGAGCATAAACTCACAAGAAACAAATGTACTCAGCTGGGGAGATGATGAAGAGATTGAAAACTCTCATGAAGAAGAAGAAACTGATGAAGAAGGAAATAATGAAGTTGAAAATGTTGATGAAGAGGAAGATGAGGGAACCGTCAATGAAACAGGAGAGACTAATGTTCCAGAGATATTGGAACAGGAAGAAACAGGACATGAGATAAGTGATGGTCAGACTCAAGTCTTTGAACAGGGTGAAAGTTCAAAAAGAAAGAGAAGGCAACCAAGTTGGATGTGTGATTTTGTAAGTAGAGAGGAGATAGTAGAGGATATGGGATATCTTTCACTATACATTTCCACTCATGATCCAGCATACTATTGTGATGCAGTAAAAGAGAACAAATGGAGACAGGCAATGAAGGCAGAGATAGATTCTATTGAAAGAAATTTCACTTGGGAACTTGTCAATCTGCCTTCAAATGCCAAAACAATCGGTGTCAAATGGGTGTACAAAACAAAGCTGAATGAAGAAGGAAAGGTTGAAAAGTGCAAGGCTCGGCTAGTGGCTAAAGGTTACTCTCAAACTAAAGATGTAGACTACACAGAAGTTTATGCACCAGTGGCTCGTTGGGACACAATTAGAAGCTTACTAGTTGTAGCTGCTCAACAAAGCTGGTATGTTTATCAACTTGATGTTAAGAGTGCTTTTCTCTATGGGGACTTGCAGGAAGAAGTTTATGTGAATCAGCCTGAGGGATTTGTCAAAGCAGGGGAGGAGAATAAAGTGTATTGTTTAAACAAAGCACTTTATGGATTGAAACAAGCTCCACGAGCTTGGTTCAGTCGTATTGAAAGCTACTTCAAGAAAGAAGGATTCCAATTGAAGCAGCTATGATCACACTTTGTTCACAAGAAAAACAGATGATAACTTGTTGGTGGTGAGTTTATATGTAGATGACCTTGTCTACACTAGAAGTAATGAAAAGGTGTGTGCAGATTTTAAGTGTTCAATGCAGCAGGAGTTTGAAATGACTGACATGGGGAAGATGAAATTCTTTCTCGGTGTTGAAGTATATCAAGGAACTGAAGGTATACACATCAGTTAAAAGAAGTATGCCAAAGAGATATTGGAAAGATTCAATATGGAAAGTTGCAATTTTGTCAAGAATCTCATTGTTCCAAGAACTATAATGTCAAAAGAAGCAGATGGAAGAGTTGATGCTACACTCTTCAAATAGCTTGTTGGATGTTTAATGTATTTGACAGTAACTCGTCCAGACTTGATGTTTGCAGTGTGACTAATAGCCAGATTCATGTCTTATCCCAAGGAAGAACACTTGATGGTTTCCAAGAGAGTGCTGAGATACGTTAAGGGAACAATAGACTATGAGTGCATTACAAGAAGATGAAAGTAATGAATGTGGAAGGCTTCACATACAGTGATTATGCCAGAAAGAGTGACAGAAAAAGTACATCAGGGTATATGTTCTTATTCAATGGTACAGCAATTTGTTGGAGTTCAAGGAAACAAAGTATATGTCATCAACTGAATCAGAATATGTTGAAGCCACATCTGCAGCTTGTCATCTTGTGTGGCTTAAGGGTATTCTGCAGGAACTTGGTGTGAAGATCAATGGTGAAATGGTGATTAAGTGTGATAATAGCTCTGCAATTAAGTTTTCCAAGAATCCCGTTATGCATCGAAGGACTAAACACATTGATGTAAGGTTTCATTATCTTCGTGATTTAGTGAATGAAGGAGTGTTAAGTCTGGAGTTGTGGAACAAAAGATCAAATAGCAGACGTGATGATTAAGCCAATAAAGCTTGATAAGTTTGTGAAGCTCAGAAGACTGCTCGGAGTTGAATCAAAAGAAGTGTTAAACTAAAGGTTATTGGTATTTAGTTTAAGGGGAGGGTTTGATGGTTCTGAATAAATTACAATTAGCCGGTTTACTTAGGTTTGATTTGGTCTTGATCACGACTCATTCTTAGTTGCTTGTTTTCAGCTAGAATCAGTTGCTCATTTTTAGCTATTTTCAGTTGTAAGGCTCCTATATAAGCCACATTTTGATATTCAATAAAATTGCACATTCAAATACTCTTTTTTCTCTGTTTCCTACAATCTTCTTCAAATTCCAAACATGTTTGCAATATACATTTCATCTATTCCATTGTTTCCCTGTTAATATTTTGGGAAAATAAAACACAAGAAGCCTCATTATAGTTGTTTGAAGCATTTTTCATGTATTGTAGAATGGATTAAAGGTATGTAAAGTTAATTTGTTGTTTTGTATTATCTTTTTCTATGTTTTTAATTTTATGTTTTGAGCATCGAATGTTTTTAATTTAAAAGAATAAATGACATCTTGTGGGTCTCATATTTTGTTGAGGTGGCACCATGAGGGGAGAGCACAAAGTGTCTAATTATATTATAGGTTTAAGAAATCATTTTGAAGAATAACATTGCATCCATGTGGTAAATTACATAAATTGCCACTCATTTTTGTCTTTCAATTTTGAATTTATTAATAGCATTTTTGTCAATATTTTTCCAATTTAATTATTAATATATATTAAAGTTCCTTAATAAAAAGATTTTAAGTTATTATATCAATAAAAATCAATTTTAATATATTTTCAATTATTTTGTATATTTTATAGTCTATTCAAGAAATAAGCTTATACATCTAAAATTCTTTTTTTAATAATACATATATGAAATTTTTTGTGTAAATAAGATAAATTTAATATATTAGATAAGTTTCTAATCTTAGTTATTGTTAAAAATAAATTTTTATCTTACCATTTTATCCAATTATTACAGGATAATTTATGTGTTTCAAATATAATAGTTGCTTTTAATTATTTCGATTGTACAATAACATAAACGAATACATGTAAGTAATGTGATGCTATATTATAAATTAAATTTGTATATAAGATTTTACATATTTAGACTAAGTCGATTTAATATCACAAATCTATATAATATTTGAAAAGTACATCATAAAAGTAATATGGTTCAACATAGAATTTGGTATTCGTTTTTGTCTTTAAATTTAAATTC
>OVBE01013113.1:0-12933 GCA_900406425.1 Iberis pinnata
ACAGTTCATGCATCGACCGTTGGATGCTCATTGGCAAGCCGTCAAGCGCCTACTTCGTTATCTCTCGGGTACATCGACTCGAGGTCTATTTTTCCCCAAACAGAATTCTCCCGTTCTACACGCATACACGGATGCCGATTGGGCCGGAAATCGTGATGATTACACCTCCACCGGTGCATACATAGTCTACTATGGTAAGCATCCCATTGCTTGGTCATCGAAGAAGCAATCCGGCGTCTCTCGTTCTTCGACCGAAGCTGAATATAGATCCGTCGCGTCAACCGCCGCCGAACTCTGCTGGCTTGGATCTCTTCTTACTGAGCTAGGTATCACCATCTCTTCTACACCAGTTATATATTGTGACAATATTGGCGCAACCTATCTTGCGGCGAATCCAGTTTTTCATTCAAGAATGAAGCATCTTGCCCTAGACTATCATTTTGTTCGCAACTTAGTCCAGGACAAACATGTTCGTGTCAGTCACATCTCCTCCGAAGATCAACTTGCCGACGCACTTACCAAAGCTTTACAACGGACTAGACTTCAACGCCTAAGTATCAAGATCGGTCTTCTCGATCGTCGTCCGTCTTGAGGGGGCGTATTAGCTATAGCAAGAGTATCTTACTCTCGCCTCTTTCTATATAATGTGATTTACCTTCCATATTCATTCTTAAACCTCTGTATAAAAGCCTCTGCTGTACATTCTGATTTAATTAAGATGAATTACACATCATAATAGAAAGTTGACTTAAGTTTCTCAAAGACAGAAACTAAATAACAATTCAACAAAAAGTTACCTGAACAATATCACCAGAGATGGATAACTTTTTGGCGCAAGAGATCCCTCGGAGAAAATCACGAATCATAATTATCTTTGGTAAATCATTTAGATCCCGTGGGAATTCCATATCAATTATGAGATCGATTTTTGCCTCAACAAGAGATTCCAAATTCTTTATTCTAAAACTTGTGGTTACCAAACCAAGGATGACCAAGTGCTCAAGCTTAGGAGCATCAATTTCAACAAAGTGTTCCAAACCATCTTCAAAATGTTGATCCAGTCCTTGACATGAACCTTAATTCTTTCATCTTCAGAATCGTACTTTAACCTACAACTTTGAAAGTAACATTCTCTGTTTAAAACTAGAAACTTGTTAACAAAACTCACAAATGCTTTGGAATGTCCAAAATCACGACACTCGGCGCTCAATCCAGGCACATATCTCCAGAGATTTCTCCATCTTTTGGATAATACACAACTCTGAACAACATCTTTAGTAGGAAGATTCAACATTATCCGACATAGTAAGGATTCCGGTAAGTTACTCAACCTATCTTCTTCTTTGTGTCTACTTACACTTATCTGTTTGGTAACAACACGTTTCTGGGTTCTTGTGGTAAGCTGCCTTGGATATGAGAAATTCTTAAAAAGAAGGCAAAATCCGCAATGATTCTGATCTCTACTTTTATCCATTTAATAATCTGCATCCCAAAAACTTTGATGATTAAACAGAGATCAATCATTGAGAATGTTTAAAACAACACAAAATCTTAGTCTAAACTGGAGACAAGAATCTACAAAGAAAAAATCATTTGAAATTCACAGCGAAATTAGATTTATCTAAATGTATTTAAAAAAACACTATAATATAAGAAAAATTAAGAGTAGCTGATGTGAATTTAGGGGGAGAAATTAGGTTGAAGATGAACAGTGATTGATTCACGGCCTATCACATACCCTTAGTCCTCTCTGTAGAAGCTTGAGCAATCAAACTTGTTCTCCACCACGCAACTGGATCACTGTACTTTCGGATTCAAGAACACTAGTGAGTAGTGACGCTTCTCAAGCAAGACAATGAAATTAACGGTCTCCTTCTGAAAGCATAAAAGTTTGTTTTATCTCACCAGTAGAAAACTCAATTGGGCCTAAGGGCCTTTTCTCTTTGAGTTCCTGTAACAAACTCTTAAAACAGGTTTCAAGTAATGAATGAATGTGGGTTTGACCTCACCTAAAACAAAAGTATTTACGCACAAAAATTGCATTAAAAAACTTAGAAAATTGAGTACACCTTTCTTTTCTTTTCTTTTTTTTTGTCATCTACTAGGCACAACAGGCTGTCCAGTTAGCCCTTTAAACCGCATACACGTGGAGAGCAACCGCAAACATGCAGAGAGGTGGACTCGAACTCTCCACTTTGGTGAGAAGGCCTAGTGGACTTGTACCACTTGAACTAGCGGCGCTTCTCGATTACACCTTTCTAACACTTTTAATTTTGATATTGAAGCACTAACATTTCAAATCTTGAAATTATAAAAAGTCTCACTAAAAACCTTAAGACCAATTATGAAATTAATTTTAAGGTTTGAAGTGCTAATATTTCGATGGTAAAAGTTGAGGAGGTGTTATTCAGTGATGGATTTAAATCAAGTTCATTTGATTTATAATTTAGTGTTATTCAATTGATGATTTTAAATTATGTTTTAAAATCTAATGTTATTAGTTATAGTATTTGAAATTCATTCATTAATAGAGCTTGAAATCTAGTGCTATTCGATGAAGAATTTTAAATCATATTTTAAAATCTAGTGTTATTCAAACCACAAATGATTTTTAAAATATTTGTATTTTAATGGATTTGAAATGACTTGTGGTGGAGTTCTATTAACAAATATATGGATTCAAATCCAAGGTAAACTGCAAAGATTTCTAAAATCTCTCCAACATAATCCTACATATATTTAAATATCTCTGCAAATGAACCTTGTAAATTTTTACATTTTGATGATTTTAAATCTAAATGAGTTGATTTAAAATCACTAATTGAATAACACCCCCTAAAACTGTTTGAAAGTTGTATTCTCAAATTTTTTATACGATTTATATTTGTGTACATAATTAAATTTCTATTTAAGTTAAAAATTCAAAAGAAAAACATTGTTTCAGTGCAAGTTCTCTTCGCGAACGGATTATTGCTATAAAATGAATCATTTTAAGTTAAAATAGAATTTTATAACCAGCTTGCATGTTGAAGAAGACGAGCCAAGTTCACGATTTTTTGTTGAGTTTAAATTTCGTGGGCTGGAGCTGAGTAGGCCTGATTTTAAAGTTGGAGTGGGCTTTGTCTTGTTCATGCCCAAACTTAAAAGAGAAAACTCTCTTTCAAATGGTGTGTCTTCAGGTGTTCTTATAACCCCTTTCAAACTCGAATAGGAGAATCTGTAAAGTTATTCACGCCTAGTTTGAATCGTAGTGAGCAGAAGGGGGTGAATGCCAAGGATTTAGTGAAGATGTCAGCGAGCTGGTACTGATTTGAGATGTGATGAGCAATCAGAGATCCTAAGGCGACGCATTCTCGAACATAGTGAAAGTCGGTGTCGAAATGCTTGCTTTGGGAGTGAAGAGCCGGATTCACTATTAGATATATAGATGATTGATTATCACATATTCACAGTACAACTCAAGTATTTTGTGTTGTGGAATCCTTAACTTTTTCATCATAAAATTGAGCCAAGAGATTTAATATGTTATTTATGAAAGTGTTTCATATTCGCCTTATGTAGAACTTTTTGAGATTGTGGAGTGCTTGCGTGATGACCAGGAGATGATGTTGTTGCCCATAACGGTACAATTTCCACTTGTTGATCTTCTGGTTTGTCTACGGTCTGTCCAATCTGAGTCATTGTAATGTGAAATATGTATTATTGTTGAAATTGATTCCCATCTTGTAGGTCCCGTTGATATAGCATAGTATCCTTTTGATTAGTTTGAAATCTGCTATTGTTGGTTGGTGCATCTTTTAGCATACAAAATTGACTGAAAGTTGTATGTCTAGTCTCGGCCAAATATCTAAAATAAGTGGAATTAGAGAAGTGAGCAGATGTATCAAGGACCTTGTGCAGTTGCAGCGGTAGTGAAGTATCAAAAGGAGAACAGTCTTGCATTCCAACTAAAACAAGTAGTCTTCCACATATTTATGTTGTGAAAGAAATAAGCTTTTGGCATGAAACTTAACTTGAATTCCTAAAAAGTAGTGTAGATAGCCTAGATCTTTGATTCTAAATTTTTTGCTCATTGAATCCAATAGCATTGAAAGCAGAATTTGATTATTGCCTGTTAGAACCATATCATCCACATATATCTTTCATGTAAACAAAGAGAGAAGAGTCTCTTTTGCTGCAAACAAAACCAAATTCCAAAAGATATGTACGAAATCTGTCAAACCAGACTTTTGGTAATTGTTTGAGACCATATAGGGACTTGTGTAGTTTGCACACATCATAGGGTTTTGTTCTATCAATGAAGCCAGTTGGCTGCTTCATATAGAATCTCCTTCAAGTGGTGTGTCTTCAGGTGCTCTTACATCCCCTTCAAACTCAACGTAGGAGAATCTACAAGGTTATTCATCTTTAGTTTGAATCTCGTGGCCTGGAGCTGAGTGAACCTGATTCTAAAGTTGGAGCGGGTTTTGTCTTGTTTATGCCCAAACTTAAAAGAGAAGACTCTCTAACATACTATTCTATAGCATTAAACAAATATAAAGTTTTCTTTTGTCTCTAGATTGATAATGATATTGACATATGTGTATTGAATCTTGCGACTAACAAACCCAAACGGTTCCCTATATGAATATCAAAGGTGCTCAATGGTTTCTTTCAAGACTCTTTTAAAAAGGATAAGACAAAAGAGACTTGCTCGGTTTAAAATAATATGTTTTTTGTTCGTGTGCTGTCCTAGTGGCTACATCATATCTGGCTTGTATGTGATTAATAGCTATATCTATCAAGAATTTCGTGTTATATAGAGTTCTTAACATTAGAATGAGGAAGAGAAATGTATGTGCTTGCAGCTTGGTCACATATGCAAGTATAGCTAAAACCAAATTCAAAATCTAAACTTTCTCAATTTGTTATTAGAAAAAAATAAAACAGACTTGAATAGTATTGAAATGATAATTTATCCGACATTTGAAAAGTTAAAACACATAATATGTTGTAAAAATTTCCGGGAAAAAATTATTGGATTTACTTGGAGAAATGGAAATGGTCAGAAATTAAAATGCCAAATATAGTTTTTGAGTTCACCATGAAACCATTCACACATCTAATTGATTTCATCATATACATTAAACCATTCCTCCAAATTCCTAATAAATTTTTGAAAACTGAAAAAAAGATAACGGCAGAGTCAGATTAATAATTGCCAAATTAAGTTTTTAAGCTCAAAATGGAGAATTTCTCCATTCGCACATCTAATTGAATCATCATACTCGCCGTTAAACAAACAAACAGAAAAAATTACTTTCAGATACCTTAACGAAATTGAAAGAGAAGAAACGCTTCAAACATTCACTATTTTAGAAAGAGATTTTAAGAATTGATTTAGAGAAGAACGAATTTGAGAACCCTAATTTACAGAGATTAAACCCTAGAAGAAGGCTAAGCCGCTAAGGTTGAAGAAGAGATCCACGTATATATAGAAGCAAGGAGAGTCAGTGTGAAATTACTCTTCTACACTTATCAGGCTTAATGATAAGCCCATGGGCTATCTTTGTGGATCCATTACATAATGTTCATGTTGAATGAATGATAGGATGTTTGGTGTAATAACTAGTAAGTTTAAAATTTGTTGGAAATCATAAACTAAAAATATATGGCAAAATCTACAAAATGATAAATATACTGAATATTAATAGGTGTATAAAATTTTATTGGTATATCTAAAAATATATAGTGAGTAATTGGTTAACTACAATATTTTTTCACACACACAAAATTAATGTTTTTTTACAATAAAATGTAAAATTATATTAATTATTGACATACTAGGTGATTAACCAGATTGTAAAATTTTTAATATCCTTAGATTTTGCACCATAAGTATTTTCATTTAGAATTTATCCAATGTTTTGAAAACCGACCTAGAAATCTACCAGGGTAATCTTCCGTGTCATTGGGTCTCTGGATCAATTGTAGAGCAATTACATATCAATAGTTTAATGATTATATATATATATATATATATATATATCTTATATAAATATTTTTTACAAAAATTAAATAAAAATTCTTGAGTTTCTAACAATTTTGATATAAACTTTAAATTAAATGATGAAAAATATGATGAAAAATGTCTATTTTGATTACGCTTTTTACAACTTTGATACTTTTACAGAGGGAGAAGAATTCATGAACCTTGTATTTTGAGAAGAGATTTTGAACCCTTTTTATATCTATACTTATTTTAATTATGTGTTCTTCAAAGATGTTGAGTTTTTTATGTTTTGCAATGTCTGAGTAGTTCACTAGTTAGATTTTAGGTTTTCCCAGGAAAATCAAGGTTGATTGTTAGGGTTATTCATAAATAGATTGAAATTGTTAGGTTCTAAGTCTATATTTATTTTTAAAGCATGAATTAGCTTGATCACCTAGTTCTTGATAATAGATTGATAAATACAAAGGAATTTGGTTTAGCAATCTGATATAATCTAGATGAGTAATGTCTTTGCTTGCGGAAGTATTGACTTAGGGGTTTATGAACTTATCAAATATGAATTGTAATGCATATATGAATTATCTAAGTACGATGGAAGTTTGTCTTTAGTAATTTGAATATAGGGATTTACTTCGGAAAGAGATTAATCTAGTTTCTGTTTTATGAGTTAAGAAATATTTTCAAATGAAAATCTCTGCATGATAACCTGACTTTTAAACCTGACTACATGTGGATTACCTATTACATGACGTTTTTATTTCATAGTTTACAACCGCTTTTAATTTATATTTCTGTTATAAACAACTCAATTATTCTGCCTTAACTTGATTTGAAGTTAAATTGATTCGTGTACTTTCTGGTCTATGTGGATTCGACCATTTAATTTACTACATTGAACTGTTCTTTGCAGTATTAGTATTAAATTCTTAACCTATCAATAAATAGCTAATAAAGGTGAAAATACAAAAAAAAAGTGTTTAAACAAAAGCAATCATAAATGTAATATACTTGTATATCAAGTAAAATAGGCAAAACAACTTAAAGATAATATGAATAACTTTATAATCATGATTATGATCCAACCTATTTTAATGAAAAATTAAAAAAATCATGTTCACAACCACTCAATTGAGTCATTTTGTATGTAATGAACAAAATGAAATTCAAATTTATCAATAATTTTTCTATAAAATTCTTTTGGAATCACATCCATAGTGACTATATTCAAATTTGGATTCATATCTATATTATTTTTCTTACAATTTCTGATACAATCATTGGATTCAAGATTGTGGTTGCACTTGAAGAAATTATAGTGGAAACAGAATCAATTAGATTGGCAGATGAACCCAAATCAACATATCTACTATCAACGTCAGACTGGCATCTTCGACTGAGATTGGTTTATCAACGTCGAATAACACAACATATACTATACAAATTTGGTCAATTTATTTGTCGCTTGAATTTTAGATACTTTTATTAAAAACATGAATATGAATTAGGAGTGGTTTTGAAATTAATTATTTTAGAATCGAGGTGCGATTAAACATGCGATATAGGGTTTTGGTTTCTTTCCTTAATTGACGTCCATGCTACGACCTTCTTTGCCGTCTCCGGCCGTCGTGATGTCTTCACCAGCGTCATCACGACCTCCTGGAGCTACAGCTCCTCCGACACAAGGGCAATGGTCCACCGTCGTCTCTTCCTCTGACTTGCGCTCCCTTAATTCACATCGTCCGGACTTCTCTGTTATTGATGGCGTAGCCATTACCACTTTGCCCAAAGCTTTGCTTAATGATTCACATTCTCTTTGGAACTATTTTTTGGTTGGATACTTTATTGGTCCCGCTCCACACATCGGCAAAGTTTATGCCACGGTTAACCGGCTATGGAATCGTGATGGGAAATCACCTAAAATCGATGTCCAATTTATCAAAGAGGACACCGTTCTCTTCAAAATTGACTTCAAATCTCTTAGAAATAGTATTACTCGTAAACAGTATTGGCACATTTCTGATGTCTTGCTTGTTGTGCAGGAATCGAGTCCTTCCCGGATCAACCAAAAACCGGACCTTTCATCCATGCCGTTATGGGTTGATTTCACTCATGTCCCGGACTCTCTCTTTTCTCATACAGGGCTCAAGTTCTTAGGTGACATTGTAGGGCAGGCTCAGAAATTATATCCATCCACGGAACGTTGTATGCGACTGGATGTCGCACGAGTCATGGTGGTCGTTAATCTTGAAAAGCCCTTGACGGAGAAGATTAAACTCAGCGACATTACTCAATCGGTTCATGTTTCATACCCTTGGCTCCCATTTAGATGTACTTCTTGCCACTCTTGGGGGCACAAAGCTTCGGATTGCAAGCTGCGTAATGGACAAGAACATCACACCTCTGTTGCAGCCTCAAGTCCTGTTATCGAAGCTTCCTTCGCTAATGGCTCTGTTCAACAGTCCACAACTACTATGCTTGAAAATCAGATCCTGAATGATGCTCATGGCATTGAGTCTGTTCCTCTAACGGACTCCACCACTACAACATCCGATCAACAAACATCTTCTGCTTCACCACTTAATCATTTGCAATCGCTTGCCCTTTTATTTGATGAAGCTTCTAATGTTGTACCGTTGAATAAAGCCTCTGTTTTACTTGCAGGTACTTCGACTACCTTGGTACCAAATGCCCAGCCGGCTAGTGTATCCCTTATGGACCCTACATTAGAGATTGTCACAAACAATGCCCAAGACGATCTTAAGCATAATGATACTCGCTCACATACTAATGATATACATGCTGCTACCTCTCTTAATTCCATAGATGCTCAAGATAATTGGGCCACAATAGCTCGGGGTGGGCGTAACCACTCCCCACCGAAGACACAGGCTTCGCTTTCTATTCCCTCAACTACTTTTTCTCCCTCTCGGTTTTCCGTTTTAATTAATGATGTTGATGATAATGATCAGGACGATAAGGAAGAGGGACAAATCTCTGATTCTGAGAAATCTCCTCACAAGGAATCAACCGTTCCCAACACATCAACACTCTCTATTTCACGGCCAAAACAGAAGCCCTCTCTCCCGTCACTAGCTTCTCGGAAGCTAGCAAAGCAAGCGCCATTGAAAAAGACATCTCATGTCTCCTCGCGGAGACACTAATGTCATGTTGTTATTTGCCTGGAATACCCGAGGCTTTAATCAGCCTTGGAAGCACAACATTGTTCAACGCTGGATTCAAGCAACCGAACCACAATTTGGGTGTTTGCTCGAGACTCGTGTTCAACAGCATAACTTCTCGAATATTGTTCAATCAGCTCTTCCGAATTGGAATGTCCTTCATAACTATTCCTCTCATCGGCTTGGTCGCATTTGGATTTGTTGGAAAGGGGGAGTTGTTGTCACCCCGCTTCTCATTACTGCTCAAGTTATCATGGTTCTCGTCACTTTAGAAAATGGTCACACACTAATTGTCTCTTGTGTCTATGCTTCGAACTTTCAGGTTAAGCGAGTGCACCTTTGGGAAGCGCTTCGTCAAAACCGTGTGGTCTATGGCTCCAGAGTTGTCCCTTGGCTAGTCATGGGCGATTTTAATGAAATCCTTGCAACATCGGATCACTCAGCAATGGGAACTCGTACTTGTCTAATTGGCATGAACCACTTCCAGAATTTCATCCATATTTGCGATCTAGTAGATCTTGATTACGTTGGCCCCCATTTCACCTGGTGGAATAATCAAGCATCAAATCCCATTGCCAAGAAACTTTATTGTGCTTTGATAAATGATACCTGGGCTACCACCTACCCGCATGCTTATGTTGTTTTTGAAGCTAATGGCGTCTCCGACCATGCCTGATGCGTTATTCATTTTGCCTCCCCCACTTCCTCTACCCGTAAGCCGTTTAAATTCAATAACTTCTAAATTGATGACTCGTCTTTTCATGTTGTTCTCAGGTCTTCTTGGCTGGTTGGTATACCCATCTCCCACTCCCGAATGGCTTTGCGGCTCTTCTACACCAAGCTCAAGCTCATGAAGCAACACCTACGGCGTCTCAACACTTCTTCTTTCGGCAATCTCACCACTCGTACACGTGCAACTTTTGATCTTATGCTCCAGTGCCAAACCCAAGTGCTCTCTAATCCCAATGACCAGACTATCCATACGGAGCAGGATGCAACCCAGTCATGGCGTATGCTTGCTTCCTTGGAGGAACGTTTATATAAGCAAAAGTCACGTATCAAGTGGCTCCACCTAGGCGACCAGAATAATGCCTACTTTCACCGTGTTACTAAGGCTTGTAACTCCCGTAATACTATCAAGCGATTGGTTCTTCCTAACGGGGAGGTGATAACCGATGTTCACATGATCAAAATAGTTGCAGTAGCTCACTTCAAGTCCTTCCTTCAGACGGTTGATGTCATCACGCCTATTCCTGCTGAAACTCTCACTAGTCTCATCTCCTATCGGTGTCCACCATCGGCTATCTCAGCATTGCTGGCTCCTGTTCTCGAACAAGAGATCAAAGCCACTCTCTTCTCAATGCCTGGTAATAAAGCCCCAGGCCCTGATGGCTATATATCAGAATTTTACAAGGCAGCTTGGCCTACCATTGGCAGTGATCTAGTTGTAGCGGTTCAATCATTCTTTGTCTATGGATTTCTTCCCTCGTGTATCAATGCTACGCTTGTTGCTTTTATTCCTAAGGATGATAATCCCAAGACAATCAAGGACTACCGACCTATATCATGTTGCAATGTCATTTACAAAGTCATCTCCAAGATTCTTGCAAACCGTCTCAAGATCTACCTTCATGACTTCATAGAGCCTAACCAAAGTGCTTTTTTTCAAGACCGATTGTTGCTTGAAAACGTTTTGCTTGCCACCGAAGTAGTCAAAGACTACCACAAACCTTCCCTCTCACCTCGCTTTACTCTCAAACTTGATATATCTAAAGCCTTTGATATTATTGATTGGTCTTTTATTGTATCTATTTTACAGGTAATGGGGTTCCCGGACAGGTTCATTCATTGGATCCATTTGTGTCCCTCTACGGCTATGTTCTCGATTGTCGTCAACGGAGAACCCGCTGGTTACTTCCCAAGTTGTCGAGGGATCAGACAAGGCTGTGCTCTCTCTCGTTATCTCTATGTTATTGTCACTAATGTTCTTTCAAATTTGCTAAATCATGCAGCTGCTTCTGGTTTGATTGGTTATCATCCTCGTTGTAATACTTTAGGCTTAACACATCTTTGCTTTGCAAATGACATATTGATCTTCTCAGATGGTTCCTTGGCCTCTCTTACGGGTATTCTTAAGGTGATGGACACCTTCGGTGCAGCTTCTGGTCTCAGCATCAATCTCTCAAAATCATCTATTTATACTCCCGAAAATCCATCACCATCCCTTACACGATTTCTTGAGGACAAAGGGCTCCGGGTTGACACTTTACCGATTCGGTATTTGGGTCTACCGCTAACTACTAAATCACTCACTCCTGCTGATTATGCTCCTCTTATTGACCGCATCCATTCTCGCTTCACCTCATGGTCCTCCAAGCTCCTATCCTTTGCAGGTCGCCTTCAATAAATTAACTCTACTGTTGTCAGAACAGTTAATTTCTGGCAGTCAGCGTTTCATCTACCCAAGAAATATCTCAAGGATATTAATAGCCTCTGTAGCAATTTCCTTTGGCCAGGTACTGCCACTAATCATAATATGTCAAAACTCTCTTGGAATGATGTTTGCAGGCCTAAGGATGAAGGGGGGCTCGATATTCGCCGGCTAGAGGACACTTCCACGGTGTTTGCCCTTTCTCTTATTTGGCGCTTGTTTTCCAACACAGCATCACTCTGGCGTGCCTGGACCCAACAGTATTTACTTCGTAATGCCACTTTCTGGGATGCTCCTGTTAACTCACGTGGGTCTTGGATGTGGCACAAGCTTCTGAAGCTTCGACCTATAGCTGCTCGGTTTATTCGTATTGCCATCCACAATGGTCAATCCACCTCCTTCTGGTATTATCCCTGGACTCTTTTTGGGTCTTTGTTTTCAATTGTCGGTGATGCAGGCTTAAACTAGGAGTTCCACGACATGCTAAAGTTTCCAAGATTGCAATCTTCGGATCTTGACGTATACGAGCTTCGCGTGTTGCTCGTTTTCGAGCTATTCAGGATCAAATCATCAATCTACCTATTCCCATACCCACGCCGAGGGAAGATGAGCCACTATGGCGTCACCTAAACGATGATTATAGAAACCATTTCAACTCCTTCACCACTTGGCAGCAGATACGCTCTCAGTCTCCTAAGACTTCTTGGTACTCTAGTATTTGTTTTTTCCAGTCTATTCCCCATTATGCGTTCATCTCTTGGCTTGCAGTGATAGACAGGTTATCCACGGGTGCGCGCATGAGAGCCTGGAATCATCACCAACCTTGTATCCTCTGTGGCGAGCTTAACGAAACTCAGGATCATCTCTTTTTTGCGTGTCCTTACTCCTACACGGTGTGGCTCCCACTTGCTCAGCCACTGCTTCGTCACCGCACAAACCCGAACTGGTCTACAACACCCGCTTCCCTACGCTTGTCCACTCTGTCAAGTGTAGACCGACTCCTTCTAAAGCTCGCTTTCCAAACCACGATCTACCACTTATGGCGCGAGAGGAACAACCGTATCCACCACCACCCATTGCGATCGGCGGCATATCTCACTCGACTTATTTCACAGACAATCAGCCAACGTCTCGAGAGTTTACACTATGATGCCACTTCAAGATATGCTACCTTAGCTCAGAGGTGGTCAGTTATCATGGGCTAGTCCACTTACTATGATAATCTTGCACTACTATTTCCTTTCTACCACGTATTCCCTTACTTTCGACGTCACTAGATGATAAACACAGATTTGCTAATCCATTGTCTAGCAAATACTTAAGTTTAATTA
>OVBE01013114.1:2543-12932 GCA_900406425.1 Iberis pinnata
TGTCTCTTACAAGTGATGATTGATTATCCCTTTTGTGGTTCTTTTTGTGTGGAAAAGATTGGGAAGGTGTGAAGAATCTCATTTCAGCATTGCCCTCCTCAGTGAAGAAAGTTGTTTTAGTTTCATCAGTAGGTGTTACTAAATCTAATGAGCTTCCTTGGAGGTGAGACTAGAGTCTGTATATTTACAAAAGTCTTGTGAATAACTTTAATCTGATTGTCTCTATGTTTTGTTTGATAGTATCATGAACCTTTTTGGGGTTCTTAAGTACAAGAAGATGGGTGAAGATTTTCTTCAGAACTCTGGTCTTCCATTCACCATTATCAGGTCAAGTTTCAGATAATAATCTGAAATGCAGACAACATATGGTTTACTGATTCACTGTTTAATCTGACCAGGCCTGGTAGATTGACTGATGGACCATACACATCATATGATCTGAATACTTTGCTCAAAGCTACAGCCGGTGAACGCCGCGCAGTTGTCATTGGTCAAGGTAATTTTCAGATACTTGGATGGTCTTATAGCATTAAAGAATTTGATTCTTTAATATTGTTTGCTTTACTTCAAGTAGGCCTGGTCAAAAACTGAAACCAAAGAACCGAGAAAAAACCGGTCTTGGGTCGGTGTTAGGTCGGTTCCGCCTCCACCCAAAATACCTTATGGTTCTTAAGTTGAAAACCATGGGTATCGGTTCGGTTCCGGTTCCTACCCAGGAACCAATGGGTATAACCGAATACCCGAACATATACATACACTTATATTTCGGGTTAGGTTTAGTCACTTAGCAAATTCTATTATCTGGTACTTTTCGTTTTGTAGGCTATGTTTTCGTCTTAAACTTTCGGTACTTTTCATTTTATTGGGTATTTTAAAAAAATTTGGGTTTGAAATTTGAAACCGGATAAGAACCGAAAATTTCAGGTAATTTCCGCAAACGTATAACCAAACCGGAACTGATGAGAACTGAACCGGAACCGAACCAAAAATTTGAAAAGGATCGATTGGATATTAAAAGTTAAGATCTGAAGAACCGGAATCGAATGATTCTGACCCGATATTGAACCGAATACCTGAAAGCCTAGCCTTAACTTCAAGATTCCTTAAATTTTGTAACAGGAGACAAACTTGTTGGAGAGGTAAGCAGACTTGTGGTAGCTGAAGCTTGTATACAAGCACTTGATATTGAATTCACACAAGGGAAAGCTTATGAGATCAATTCAGTTAAGGTACTACTGCAAACAGATTTTCTTGAAAGACATGTCTAAATTGGATTGTCTGAAGGATCAAAGCTTTAATTAGTCACTGAAAATTNGCAGACTTGTGGTAGCTGAAGCTTGTATACAAGCACTTGATATTGAATTCACACAAGGCAAAGCTTATGAGATCAATTCAGTTAAGGTACTACTGCAAACAGATTTTCTTGAAAGACATGTCTAAATTGGATTGTCTGAAAGATCAAAGCTTTAATTAGTCACTGAAAATTTTTCAAGATTTGATTGGCTTTTGATATGATTAAGAAAATGTGGTCTCAGGGAGATGGTCCAGGAAGTGATCCACAGAAATGGAGAGAGTTATTTAAAGTTGCAGAGTCCAAATGATAACAGAGGACACTAAAGAGATGTGTACAGAGTTGTTAGTAAGACAAACACATATATGATCAAATTGTGCATACATATTACTGTAAAATCATAATTCATAATTCAGATCCGGTTAAGATCTTCACCTTCTCTCTTGAATCATAAACCAAAATAATTAGAGTAAAGAAAGAGACAAATTTTGCTGCATATTCCTTTACTGTCTTAAAAATTCAAATGAAATTACACAACAATAAGAACAAGAAGATTCAAAGGATTATGATCTTGTTCTTCTGATTAACACACTAAATAGAATAATCTAAACCCTCCTTGATCCTTAACTAAAGAGACTTAACCAATGACTAAAAATCTATACCTGATTGATAGTATTTATATATACGTATAAAAAGTACCTCTGCTTCTTCATTGAAGATAAGTCTTTCCAAGAGGATGGGAGAGTAGACACAACAAATCGAGGTATGAACCGAACAATGTCTCGATCAGACAACCGCGGAAGTAGTTCGCCTAATATCAACTTCCTTCTTAAGTTTCTCACTCGGGGGTGTTCCTTTGAAGCTTCCATATCTCATAGGTTTAGGTATGTAAAGAGAACTTAGTATCTTTTCCAAAGCAACCACTGTGTACCTCACATACTTGCTTGAACTCGAGTCTTTCTCAACCAGTGGTCCATAGTTTTGCATATAGCTTCTGTAAACCGGCACAATAGCTTGAACTATCTGTTGACAAACTCTATCTCTCAAATCTTTTTCAGGTAAAACCCATGTAGATTGCTTCTTATACATCTCATCAAACGCATCATTGAAAGCTTTAAGTCTCTTCTTAACAAGATCACGAGCTGTGGCATGTCCACCCGAGAAGAGTATAAGTCCTTCTCTACTCAAATGGCTTGGGAGCTTACCCCAACTGTCTCTAAGGAAGACAGTAGCGTAATACTCTTTATACTGATCATGTTCTTTAAGCCATGAATCTCCTAACTGATCTCCAATTCTTGTACCTTTTAAGTTCTTGTATAAATGCCAATGATTGTTCATACCAAAGAAATGCGAAAGCGTTTGATCTGGATATGCTTTCATCCATATATCAAGATTCTGCTCAATCGCTTTGATTATTCGTAAAACTTCAATCATAAGCTGATTATCTTGAAACCTTTCTGATCTCCAGCTCTTATGTATAAGCAGAACTTGAGTAAGTGTTGACTTATACTTATCTCCTATGAGTTTATTGCAGTAATCAGTTACAAAACTGACTAATCTAGGAACGCCACCGTCGCTAGGAGGTGGAGTTTCTTTCTGAATCTCTACTTGACCAAGAAGCTCCCAGAAGATTTCCGCTGCACCATCGATTAACTTTTTGATGAGATCTCTTGTGAAGTTTTGAATCTCAATACAAGCAACTCCACCAAAGAGACGATTGAAATCTGCTCTTAGTTTGTTTAAAGAAGTAAAGATATCTAAAAGCTTCAGAAGCTTGATTGGATCTTTCTTGCTATCAGTCACTGTCTTCCCGAATTGAAGAAATGCGAGCATACCCGCTTGAGCAGCGATCTTTGAAAAGCAATCCATCCAAACATTCAAACCGACTCTCTCAAAGACATCGTTACAAAGCTTGAATTCTGCTTCGAATAGATGCTTAACCGCAAACTCTAAATGATTCCCCCATTGAGCAATATACCCTTCTATGCTCTGCACATTATTGAACTCGGAAACCGAGATATCTAGATAATCTAAGTCAAGTGCTTGAAGACTAGCTCTAACATTCAAACTCCTCACTTCTACGTATATCGAAATGCATCTATCAAGTCTGTTATTGGCTCTAAGTCTCCCGATAATAGCTTGAAGTTTATGAATTACAGTCACAGGTAACTGAGACGGTGCAATGCAAGGTTGTTCGCCTAATGATGATGGAGAAGCCATTGGAAGAGGAACACTATTATCCTTTAAGAGCCTTCGGAATTCGTTTTCAAGCTTGTCTAAAGCTGCATCTCTAAGACCACCATCAAGACGAGCTTTCTCCTTCTCTCCTCCTTCGCTATTCTCTTGAAATTCCCTAAGCCCTTTCAATGATTTCTTCAAATTTNGTCTAAAGCTGCATCTCTAAGACCACCATCAAGACGAGCTTTCTCCTTCTCTCCTCCTCCTTCGCTATTCTCTTGAAATTCCCTAAGCCCTTTCAATGATTTCTTCAAATTTGAAAGATACTTCTCATCAGCAACATTGTGATCTTCCAAATACTCAACTATATCTTCTAACCATTGAATAGCTAACCCACAATTCTCTCCTAGAAACTTCAAAGCTTCCTCTAACCGTTTCAATACCGCTAAATAACCTGAAAGATCGTTCTTAGGATCTGATAACAAAGACTTCTCAAGTCCATGAACAGCATCAAACACCTTAAGCACTGCAGCTGCAGGACCAACAGCTCGATTAATGTGACCACCAACAGCTACAAGAGCTTCTCTATCTGCTCGTATTGGTCTAACCGCAGCTTCAAGTGATGGCAATCTTTGCTCAATCTCATCAAACCTAGGACCAGTTTTCCTTAAAGCTAAACCAATAGCTTTAGATTTCTCTAGATTTGATTTTAACGACTTTCTGGCAGCTATTAAGCTTTGAATACCTCGATCTAACCCAATAGATTCCGCCATTGTTGAATAAAACCCTAGAAAACCCAGAAATCTCACTCCACTAAAAGCAATTTATTCCTGATAAAAAAAATCAAAAGTTTCAATATTATCGATTCAAAATCAAATGCAAAACCCCAAAAACTCGTTAGAAAGAAAGAAACAAACAGAAATCTCCACAACTACAAAACAAACCCTTGAAGAACTTGCAAGAACCGAAACTAGAAAATTTCTAAAAAAGAAGAACTTTTTTTAACTCAGAAAACACAAACGAAATAAATCGAGTAGTGACACTGTATTGGGTCGCCGGAGTGGATATTGATTCGGCGGAGAATAGAGAGTTTCGGCGGAAGAATCGAAACGGTGTGAGAATCTCCAGAGAGAGAAAGACGTTGAAATTAACACTGAAGAATAAAAGAAAAGGAGATCGAAAAGAGAAAAGATTAAAGAGAAAAAAAATTATTCGACAGTTTTTTTTTTCTTTCTCTCAACGGAAACTGACAAAGTGCATGACAGTCAAGCACAAAGTTTCACAGTTTTAAAATTTCGACTTTGGTTATTAAAAAAAACTTTAGTATAAAAATGTATAAATTGATAATTAAACTTTTTGTTTAATAATTGTAATATTTTGCTTTTCTGTCAACAGAATTATGCTTAATATGTGTTCTACTTTAAGAACAAGTTTTTTGATGTGTGATCATTTGCTTTAAATGGTAAGTTACCATATTCAACTTTGTTGTATCAAAATTTTATTTCTTTATTTGAAAAAAATCGCAAAAACCTCTAATATATAAGAGTGTTACTATTTATGTACGGAATTACATCAATATATATAGAGGTAAAGACAATTACTAATAAATACAGAATGATGAAATCACGTATTGTGATTGAGAGAATATATGTATTTCTTTCTATATGCCCCCTCAAGATGGCAGTCCCGAGATAACGCCAATCTTGGTACATTGGATAGTGAACGGAGTACGTGTAAGAGGTTTCGTGAGAGCGTCGGCAAGTTGATCCTTTGCATAGACATGAACAACTCTAAGTTTTCCAGCAGTGATTTGGTTCTGAATGAAGTGATAATCTAACGCCAAGCGTTTCATTCGCGAGTGGAATACCGGGTTGGCACATAGATAAGTTGCACCGACATTATCACAGTAAATGACATGAGTAACGGAAACATGAAATCCTAATTCCGTTAGTAGGGAAACTATCCATCGTACCTCGGTAGACGTGTTGGCAACGGAGCGATACTCAGCTTCAGTTGAAGATCGAGAAACACATTTTTGTTTCTTATACGACCATGAGATTGGATACTTCCCAAGATAATATGCATTTTTGGAGACAAAGGTATCAGAATCACCAGTCCAATCTGCATCGGAAAATGCGTGTAAGGAGTTACCATTAGAAACACCGTAGAAAATCTCATAAGAAGATGTGCCAAGTAGATAACGAAGTAAGCATTTAGTAGCCTGCCAATATTCTCTCCTTGGTGAATGCATATACTGAGATAATCGGTTGACAACAAAGCTTATATCTGGTCTAGTGAATGCCAAATATTGAAGGTTGCCTATAGTAAAACGATACTCGGATGGATCATTCAGAGGAGTACCAGACGTGAGAGTGAGCTTCTGGTTGACAACCATAGGCGTTTTGACAGGCTTAGCATCAATCATCTGTAGCCTAGTCAAAGATTAAGTATGTAACATCTTTGTGTGAGGTACATACCCGATGTCGTTCTAAACGCTTCTATGCCAAGGAAGTAGTGAAGATCTGCCGGATTTTTAATTGAAAATCTGGATGCCAGGGAAGAAAGAACTTCATCCAACAAGGCTGAATCATTGCCAGTAAAGAGGATATCATCAACGTATATCAGCAGATAAATGACACTCTTGTTACGGCGCAAGATAAATAAAGACGCATATGCCTAAGAATTAACAAAACCAGACTGAAGAAGGTATGTACTCAATTCCTTGTACCAGGCCCGTGGAGCCTGCTTTAGGCCATATAGTGCTTTGTGTAAACGACAGACATGGTTCGGGTGATCTCGATCAATAAAACTAGATTGTTGTGATATGTAGACTTCTTCCGATAACGAACCTTGCAAAAATGCATTGTTGACATCAACTTGCTTGATCGGCCAACCATTACCAATAGCAATATTGATAACTAAGCGGATGGTTGTGGCCTTAATCACGGGGCTTAATGTATCAGAATAGTCACGACCAGGCAACTGGACATAGCCTTTAGCAACGAGGCGGGCTTTATACCGAGATATGGAACCATCAGCAGCATACTTAATTGTAAATATCCAACGAGTACCAATGACATTTTGAGTTGAGGAAGGCGGTACCAGAGAATAGGTGCCATTTTTCATAAGTGAGTTAAATTCCTCTGTCATTGCTTTTCTCCAATTGGAATCTGCTCGAGCTTGTTGAGGAGTTCGTGGAATCGGCAAGGCAGGCTACTTGGTGGTGACCAAGAGACCATACTTGCGATTAGGCTTGCTAATTCCCTGCTTCGAACGCGTCTGTAACTGATGTTGATTCACCAGAAAAGAGGATTGAGTTTCAACCGTGTTAGGAATTGGCGATGGTGGGCTGCAACAGATTGTGACGAAGAGGGCTCAAGTGTGCGTATTGGGCTTGGCCCATCCATAGCCTGATGTGATGATGGGTCAAGTTTTTGGGCCTGATTCTCTGATATTTCCAAAACCGTTGGATACTGTCTGATCCTGCAACATCAACAAACAAAGTATAATATGGAATTGTTACCTGAGGCGATATTGTATCGCATTGAAATCCATGAGTTTCTGAGTCAGTCGAAGGCTTCAATGTCGGGGGAGTGGCCGCAGAGAGTTATATGAGTGATTGTTGATTCGGAATAATAGGAGTAACCGGAGGAAACCAGGCAGAAGCAGAGATTGAAGAAACAAGAATAGAGTTTACGATATCTGAAAAGGGGAAAGTCATCTCATCAAAACACACATGACGAGAGACAAAAATACGATTGGATTTGGGCTCTAAACAGAGGTAAGGACTTTGAGCTAGTGAGTAGCCGATAAATACACACATAGCAGACCAAGGTTCTAACTTATGTGAACTATGCGACCTTAGCCATGGAAAGCATTTACAGCCAAATATTTTGAGTTTCTGATAGTTAGGAATTAAATGAAAGAGAAGTTGAAATGGTGATTGATATGAGAGATTGGGAGTAGGAAGACGATTAATTAGGAAAACAGCTGTTTGGAACGCATAAGGCCAAAAGGTGAGTGGAATCTTTGAGTGATGAAGTTGAGTCATACCTGTTTCAACAATATGACGATGGCGTCTCTCCAACATGCCATTGTGTTGAGGAGTATGAGGGGGAGTAGTCAAGTGACTGATTCCATGAGTAGATAAGAAATCTCGAAGTGCAAGAAACTCTCCTCCATTGTCAGAGTATAGAGTACCTATACGAAACTAAAATTTATTTTTTGTTAAGGCTTTGAATTTTTGGAATGTTTGCTTGACATGAGATTTCAACTGCAGGGGATAAAACCAGACATAGCGAGTAAAATGATCAACTATGACAAGATAATATTTGAAATTATCAACAGAAAGAAGAGGAGAAGTCCAACGATCAGTGAAAAGAAATTCAAGAGGGCGTGAAGAAGTGATAGTGGACTCATAGAAAGGTAATTTGTGACTCTTAAAGGTAAAACAATCATCAAAAGATTCATGTTTTGACAATTTATTCGAGAAAGGTAAAGAAAAGTTTGAAATAACATATTTTAAAATAGGAAAAAAGGGTGCCCCAATCAAAGAAGCCAATCAGAGAGAGGAGCTTTGACAGTGGGAGTGGCGAAAAAGGCTTGTGGAGATGAATGCAACGGGCACTCATACAACTCTTCATTGGTATGTCCTTGGATTAATGGGATTCCCGACTTCAAATCCTTCACCTGAAAAGAAAAAGGTAGGAATTCAACAGATATATTGTTAGTTCTACATAGACGTTGAACTGACAGGAGATTCTTTTTCATTTGTGAAACAAATAACACATTCGTAAGAGATAAAGGCCTAGAGTTGGATGGTAAAGAGATGTAACCCGTTTGTGTGATTGATAAGCCACTTCCATCACCAATTAACATTTTATTGCTACCATTGTAGGGCTGATGAAGAGAAACATTATTCAAATTTGTGGTTATATGGTGAGTTGCACCGGAGTCAAGAACCCATGGTTGAGAAGGCTGACTAGTGGTGAGATGGGCACGAGGAGTCCATGAAAGAGGAGCTGATGTTGGTGTGTGCAGAAGTGGCGGCTGCTGAATGTTCTGGTACTAAGTCAGTTGGTTACACCGCTTGGCAGAATGACCATGAATGCCGCATAGTTGACAACCTCCCTGGTAAGGTTTTCCAGGTCTGTAGGAGTAATTACCAGTGTTGGTTTGACCAGAATGTTTCTCTCGAGAGTAGTTCTTACTTTGTTGCCTTGGTCTGTTGTGAACGTAGTTGGCGGTAACTGGAAATGATGCAGGAGGGGCAGTGGAGAGTAGTTTAGCCTCATGGTTGATCAGTTTTTCAAAGATCTCAGTAAGTGATGGAGAAGAGTCATGGCTTTCGATTTGATCAGCAATGGTCTTGTATTCTTCAGGTAATCCAGCAAGAATGTAGTCCACTTTATCTTCATGATCCAGAACTTTTCCAAGCAGACTTAGTTGATCAAAACGAGTAGTTAATCCCTGAAAGTAATCATTAATTTATTGAGTACCTTTTGTCCCACTTTTAAGATGAATCTGCAACTGCTTGATGTGATCCCTGCTTGGTTTGGCATAGGTATTAGACAAGGTTGACCAGATCTCTGCAGAGATTGTAGTGAGGGAGAGAAGAGGCTGAACAGATGGAGTGATTGCACCGAGCAAGGCACTGAATATCAGCTGATCTTGGCATATCCAAGTGGTAT
The DNA here is from genome assembly GCA_900406425.1 of Iberis pinnata. Classification (NCBI taxonomy): domain Eukaryota; kingdom Viridiplantae; phylum Streptophyta; class Magnoliopsida; order Brassicales; family Brassicaceae; genus Iberis; species Iberis pinnata. Next base: position 11,703 of record OVBE01013114.1, read on the forward strand.
AGGCGGGATTGTCGGTACTAACACCATCAACAGTAAGGGTGGTGGGCGAAATTGGTGATGATGTATCAAGGTAAGCAATGAGACCATAACCACAAAGAAGAGCATAAACTTTCTTATTCCACATAAGATAATTGGTGGAAGTTAGCTTGGTCACATTTGTCATGTTGACATGGAGAAGAGAAGTGGAGCCATTGAGAATGATAGTATCAAAAGAGTTGTATGTGGGAGCCATGGATGAGACAGAGAAGAAAAGAGAAGAAAGTAAAAAGAAGTGGTTGGCGAAAAAAATAGGTCTAAGTATTATTGGCTCTTGATACTATATAAGAGTGTTATTATTCATGTATGGAATTACATCAATATATAAACAGAGGTAAAGACAATTACTAATAAATACAGAGTGATGAAATCATGTATTGTGATTGAGAGAATATATGTATTTCCTTCTATATAATATATCACAAAAATTTCCAAAATGATCATCTGTTAATTTTTACATTGTTAAGAAAATGGGAAAATTACCAAAAAATACACGAACTATTTTGGTTAGGTGTTTAATACACCAAGTATAAGAAATTTGTCTTTTAATACAAGAACTTCTAAAATTCGTAGACTTTCAACATCGCAGTTAACAGACGTTAATTCAATTAACCATGATTAATTAAGTCTGTTAACTTTTAACCCTTTAGTTGCGAAAACACCCCCAAATCAACTCGACGCATAATCAAGAATTAGAAAGAACTCGCAAGAAAAAAAATTTGAACAGAGCAAGAACACACAAGATTGATTACCCAGGGTTCACTCTCAATATGAGAAGCTACGTCCCTGGGGCCGAATTCAATCCAGAAATTCACTAAGAAGAATGTATCGATTATACAGAAACTCAACCTCACAAATTTTCTCTCTTTGACCAAAATTAAGCTACATCGAAGAAAGAAGAAGAAGACTTTAAATAGAAACTTCCACGTGTCTAACTGACCAACGACTTCAAAACAGAAGACCCTCTTATTTAGCTAGAGTCTTTGATCTCATTTTCCTTCAATCGATAAAACCAGCTTAACCAACCAAAGCTCGGTTCAATTAAATTTTAGAAACTGATTCAAACCTGTAACAGATAACAGAACCTGCAACACCTTTGTGGTTAAGTGAAGTCAATAACCAAGAACATTGAAGAATAAAGATGATGATGATGATGATGATGATGATGATGATGATGATGATGATGATGATGAT
>OVBE01013116.1:0-12931 GCA_900406425.1 Iberis pinnata
TATATATATATATTTAAACATATTCATAATTATCTTTTATCATATCCTAATGGCTAATACTCCCCCCCAAGATGGAGAGTAAAGATTAAGAACTCTCATATTTGTAAGAATCGACTCGAACTGCAGCTTGCTAAGAACCTTTGTGTGAATATCCGCCAATTGATTGTGAGTGCTGACATGAACCGTGATAATCCGACCAGCTTGAATTGCATCGCGAACACCATGACAATCACCTTCTATATGTTTCGTTCGCTTGTGAAAAACCGGATTCGCAGCAATATGAATTGCTGCCTGACTGTCACAAAAATAACCGAGCTGGAGAAGAAGTCGGAACACATAGTTCTCGAAGTAACTGTGTTAACCATTTGATATATCTCGTTGTTGCCGCCATTTCCCGATACTTTGCTTCTACAGAAGAGTGAGAAACAATATCATGTTTCTTTGTTTTCCAAGAAATAGGCTAGTGACCAAGTAACACGACATAAGCACTAAGTGAATGATGGGTTAACGAACAAGACGCCCAATCCGCGTCATAGTAGACCGAGAGTTGTAAGACACAATCTGATTTTAACAAAATTTTGTGGCCTAGTGTATCTTTCAAAAATCAAACAACTCTAAGTGTCGCGTTACAATGAGCTACACACGAAGCCTGCATAAACTGAGATAACAAGTTAATGGGATTGCTTAGTTTTGGGCGAGTATTGAGCAGGTATACCAACCGACCAATCAAACGCCGGTACTCTTCGCGGATCAGGAAACATAGGTCCATCATGGCAGCAAGCTTGCAATTTTGTTCGATTGGAGTAGATACAAGCTTAGCAGCAAGATTCCATGTATCATAAATTATATCCAGCGCATATTTCCTTTGTGACAGAAAGATACTATGAGCTACCTCTATTCCCAATAAAGACTTCAATTTCTCTAGACCTTTCATCTTAAATCATTGGCTGAGATATTATTTGAACTTTGTAAGAGTAGAGAATTCATTACCACAAAGGAGAATATCATCAACGTAAATCAATACGCAGAGCTCCACACTAGCTGTTAAATAGACAAACAATGAGTAATTAGAATATGACTAGGGGTCGGCATAATCACCGGAACCGAAGAACCGAACCGAAAAATCAAGTTCGGTTCGAGTATGGTTCCTTTTAAATTACCTGAATGATTCTTATCAAGATCCATCGATATCGGTTCAGAACCGAACCAAATCGTACCGAGGAACCGAAAAGAGCTGAGAGGAACCGAAAATATAAAGTAATTGTTTATACCAAGAACCATGAATATATGTCCCTCTTACCAATTTATAGATATTTTCGGTTATATTTGGGTATTTCGGGTACTTTTGATTCTTTTGTGTATTTATGGACTCGGATATTTTGAGTATTTTTTTAATCTTTTGGTTTTTTCGAATGTTTTTGGTTCTTTTGGGTATTTTTGGTTTCATATTTTTTGTATATTTTCGGTTTTTTTGGGTATTTTTGGATAAAATATTCGAACTGAACCGGAAACAATAAGTTATCAGTTCTTAAATGGTTCCAAAATTTTAGATCAAAACCGACCTAGAACCGAACTGAACCGGTTTTCTAATGGTTCCTATATGGATCCTATATTGAAGGAACCGAAAGAACCAGAACCAAAAAGAACTAACCCGAACCGAACCGAATAACCAAACGCTCGCCCCTAAATATGACTGTGTAAATCCATATTTGATTAAAGCTTGTGTAAGTTTTGCGAACAAAAACGTGGTGCTTGACGGAGACCGTAAAGAGATTTCTTCGATCAACAGATCTTTGAAGAATCAAAATGAAAAAATCCCAGAGGAAACTTCAAATAAACCTCTTCAGCCAAATCGCTGTGAAGAAACGCGTTATGAACATCCATGTGATGAAGGTTTCGTCATAGTTTTCTCCCTCGATCTGTTTGTTGCCAAGAAAAACCAACCGGGCTTTATGACATTCAAGTGACCCAACTGCATTAAATTTCATCTTGTATACCTATTTGCAACCTAAGGAAATTTTCTCAGTGGTAGATCCGTAACAACCCACATTTTATTTGACTTTAAAGCTGCAACTTCATCCTGCATAGCTTGCCTCCATTCAGCACCTTTGATAGCTTCGACATAGTGACGATGCTCTGGTTGTGTTGAAACAGCTGCGAGATATACTTAATGACCAGATGAAAACATAATGTTAGTAACAAAGTCAGTGAAAGGATATAAAGGTGTACCTAGAACCGTTTCTGAAGACTGGTTGGAGCTGGTGGGAGCGTTATGAGGGTCATTAGAACATTTTGTAGTGTAAACAACATAGTTTTTGAGCTTGGCAGGGTATTGTCCCGTACTTTGAACTCTACCCAAAGCCGTAGATGACTTATTCAGCAGAGCAGGTGAGTCCGATGATGGAGTTAACAGAGTTGTAGTGGAAACATCAACAGTCTGAACCAATGGTGTAGGATTCGTAGGAGAAAGTGAGCTCCCCCCTTTCTCATAACATAGTATTGTCTTGGAAATTTCACACAGCATCATCAAATGTATCAATTGACTTTGATATGGGATGTGAAACCGAGATAGACTTCACAACATACAAAAATTGTTGTTCGTAGAAGACAACATCTCTAGAGATGACAAACTCGTTTTTTTTAAATCGTAAAGTCTCCATCCCTTTTTCATAAGGGTAGCTAACAAACACACATTTACCACTATGCATTGCAAATTTTTTCTTGTCTCTTAGGTGGTGAATGTGCATAACACAAGCTTCCGAACACCCTGAAATGATCCAAAAAGTAACTTCAAAGGGACTACGACCTTGAAGTATTGTTGTTGGTATAAGGTTAATTAAGTGAGCAGCAGCAAGCAACGGCTCTCCCCAAAAATTGACAAGGACTCTTAAAATAGTAGCGCTTGAGACACATTAAGAATATGACTATGCTTGTGCTCAACACGTCTGTTTTTTTGCGGAGTATAAGCACAAGTTTTTTGATGAACAATCCCATTCGCTGTGAGTCGAGAGACCAAGGAACTCTGTCCCATTGTCACTATAGATTGTTTGGATTGATTTCCCGAACTGTTTGTTGGCGAGATTGAAGAATTGCGGAAGGATGGTTCAGACCTCAGATTTTGCAAGCATTAAGTATACCCAAATAGCTCTAGAAAAATTGTCAACAATTGTAAGGAAGTACATAGCTCAACCTGATGATGGTGTCCTATATGGACCCCAAACGTCGCAGTGTATCATTGAAAAACAATATTTAGCTTTATTTAAACTGTATGGAAAAACTTCACTTGTTTGTTTTGCTCTAAAACAAGTATCACAAGGACTAGTAGCAATATATTTATTGTTAAAACCAGAAAACCTAGGCAAATAACCAAAAACAGAAAACAAAGGGTGGCCTATCTTTGGTGCCATAGAGTCTGATCTAGTGAATCAGTAACCCGATTAACCCTTGAAGACATGGCATCTTTGAAGAAGTACACCCCATCACGCTCTTCACCGGCTCCAATTAGAGTCCTCGTGAAATGGTCATGTAATACATACAAAGCATCAACCAATACCGCATAACAATTTGTTTGTTTCAAAAGCTTTAACACTAAAATTAAGGAGCATTTCAAATTTGTCACAAACAAAACGTCAAACAACTTTATATCCTTTGAAAACATCAGTACGCCTGAGTGTGTTATCAACGGGTGAGTAGAGACGCATCAGTAGCAAGGGTTTTATTGCCATCAGCAAAAGCCACTACACACAGGTGTATGCTTATCAACGGGTGAGTAGAGACGCATCATCTGTCATATGATGCGACGCTGCCGTATCGAGTATAAGATCGCCATATAGTTTGTGACCTTTTCCATATCCTAGCAAGTTGCAAGACGAAACGCCTTACACTACGTCTCCTTCTCCTTCTCCTGTGAAGTCTCAAGATATATGTAAACTACCTTGCTTTTATAAATAAAACAAAAGAGTTGCAAAAATAATGATAGTTGGTGATGTTTATAGTAAAAACATATATGATGAAAACCAAAACATATTGAAACAGGAGAAATTCTTAAAAACACATCAATGAAACACACAATACTCTTTTGATCTTTTTGTCGACCAAGAAAAATTCAATATTAAATTGTAAAAAGATAGCAAGTATTAGATTGGAAAATAAATTAGATATGCAATTTATGTTCAAAGAGTTCACTTGTATAAATATAGCTGGATTTAATGGTTGACAAACAAATTGTATGTTTTTTGTTGATAACTGTTTTGATCATAGAGCTCAAATACATTGAATAAAATTGTGAAACACAGAGAAAACATCAATGAAACAAAAAGAGAAAAAATTACAACAAAATTACCTTAAAACACCCAATTGTAGTTGAAATCTCTTTGACTAGGAAAAGTTGAAGTAACGAGTGCAGAACCGGCTCGTGAGGAATTATGGTAATTGATTAGAGCTTTGATAAGAGCAGTTTCAGCTCGCTATCAGATTGGAAAGAGTAATCAAAGCTGAAATTGATGCTCCACAATAGAAAAGAGAAATCAAAGCTGGAAAAGAGCAATTTTAGCTCAATGTTTATTGAATGAGAAATCAGAGGTGGAATTGATGATCTATCATAAAGAATGAAACGCGAAATTAAAAAGAGAAACAAACGAAAAAGAGAATAGCTACATCGATAGCTAGAGAAGAGAGGAACATAATATTTTTTTTTTTTTGGAATTTTTTTGTAGAATTAAGTTTAATTAAAACATGGATTAAAAGGTTATTTACCAATTAAATTAATGGTATTAGTGGAAAATGTGTGGTATATAAACATTTTTAGTGCTATTTGAAAGAATTTCTCTGTTTTATATATTTTCAATTTTGTAATCTCAATTTGCATAAATAATATACGTCAAAACACAACAACATTGTGTACAAAATTCGCACTAGTGCAAGAAGTGGAAGTCGTTTTCAAAAGTTCTAAGTATTTTAAGTTTACGTTATGGTTTATTTTCTAATTTTATTGTTACATTATAGTTTTATTAGTTTCGTTGAGCATATAATGTTTTTCGGCATTAGTTATCCTCATTAGGCATTAGGCATATTAGGACAATCTCACGAGTTGTTATGTTTGTATCTCTTAATTTTGTTTAGCGATTTGGTGTGGATAATTATTATTAATTGATTACTATCATTTTTAATATATCAGGAGCTTCATGCATTTTTTTAAAGGCATGTAGTAGTTGAAAATTAGCTTTAAAGATGTTTTAGATAAACCATTTGTTACGAAGTTAGCTTATTTCTAGTTGACCAAGTCATCAATTAGTTAGTCATTTGTTTCAACATTAGTTAGTCATTTGTTTCAACTTAGTGGGTTAGTGTTGTAGCCATGTTTAGCTACTTTTTAGGATTAGTTTAATTCACGTTCTTTTAACTTCCTGTAAGGCTCTATAGCCATTGTTATTTTCTCTTATAATTATTGAAGTTATCTAGCAAAATGTTTCTTAAACTTTAACAATCTGGTATCAGAGCTAACTTCAAGCAGAGAGATAAGAGAGAATGAGATCAGAAGGCAACAGTGCTTTTTTGGGACCAGCAATCCCGAGATTTGATGGTGACTATGATCATTGGAGCTTAGTCATGGAGAATTTGCTTCGGTCCAAGGAGTATTGGACTGCTGTGGAAACTGGTTTTCTAGAATTAGTGAATGAAGCGTAGATGACTGCGTTGGAGAAGAAGACACTGGAGGAATTGAAACTCAAGGATTTGAAGGCTAAGAATTATTTGTTCCAAGATTTGGACAAAACAATTCTTAAAACAATCACCAACAAGGATACATCTAAAGATAAAGTGTCAAGGGAATAAGAGAGTACAAAGGGCACAACTCAATCGCCTCCGAAGAGATTTTGAGATCTTAGGAATGAAACAAGGTGAACTTGTTATTGATTACATTACAAGAGTTATGGTAATTGCGATTGAGATGAGGAACTATGGCGAAGATATGACCGATACCACAATTGTGGAGAAGATTTTGAGGACTCTCACCGAGAAGTGGAATTACATTGTTTGTTCCATAGAAGAGTCAAAAGATATTGACACCTTGACTGTGGATGCGTTGCAAAGTTCATTGCAAGTACATGAACAAAAGTTCATAAAAGAAGGAGGGGAAGAACAGGCTCTTGTTGTTGCAACAAAATCATTTCATGGTGGTATAGGAAGAGGAAGATTCAGCAACTTCCGTGGAGGAATAGGCAGAGGGAGAGGTGTTAGAGCATTCAATAAGGCAACAATTGAATGTTACAAATGCCATCAACTTGGGCACTTCCAGTATGAGTATCCAAACCAAGCAAGACAAGCAAATTACGTAGAGGTTGATGAAACAGAGGAGATGATGCTCATGGCTTTCGTTGAGCCAATGAAACAAGAAGAAAAGGATGTGTGGTTCATTGATTTTGGTTGCAGTAATCACATGTGTGGTGACCTGTCTCTGTTTTGTAAGATTGATAAGGGACTCAAGAGAACAGTCAGGTTAGGAAATCACACAGTAATGGAGATTGTGGGAAAGGGAGACGTAAAACTCTCAATTAATGGAGTTGGTCATCTTGTGCAATATGTGTTTTACGTACCAGATTTGAAGAATAATCTTCTTAGTGTTAGACAACTTCAAGAGAAAGGACTAGCTGTACTAATGAAAGATGATGAGTGCAAAATTTACCATCCTGACAAAGGCTTGATCATACAGATTAACATGTCTTCAAATCGGATGTTCATGTTATTCTCAGACAAGCCAACTTTGTGTCTTCAGTGTGATACAACAAAAGAAGATTCTCAGCTATGGCACAAGCGATATAGTCATCTTAGTTATATAGGACTAAGGACTTTGAAGAACAAAGACATGGTGAGAGTATTACCGGCAATTACCAACATTGAAATCACTTGCATTGACTTTTAAAGGGGAAGCAACACCGAGAAAATATGCCAAGAAAAGCTAATTGGAGAGCTGCCAAGAAAAGTTAATTGGAGAGCATCAGAGAAGCTAGAACTGATTCATGTTGACATATGCGGACCAATCCACCAACCTCAACTGGAGGGAAGAGGTATCTAATATGTTTCATTGATGATTTCAGTAGGAAGTCTTGGGTTCACTTCCTAGTCTACAAAGCGGATGCTTTTACAGTGTTTAAACAATTCAGAAGTGCAGTGGAGAAGGAGACTGGTCTTCCCATTAAGTGTCTAAGAAGTGATCGTGGAGGCAAATTTACATCAAGTGAATTCAATGACTATTGCAAAGATCACGGAATCAAAAGGCAACTGACTAATGCTTACACACCACAACAAAACGGTGTTGCAAAAAGGAAAAACAGAACCGTGATGAACATGGTAAGGAGTCTCTTAGTAAAGAAGAAGGTTCCAAAAACTTTTTGGCCAGAAGCAGTCAATTGGGCTTTGTACATTCTGAACATATCCCCATCAAACTCTATGAAAGACATGAATCCTAAAGAAGCTTGGAGTGGATTCAAACCAACTGTGTCACACTTCAGAACTTTTGGTTGTATAGCACATGTACACATACCAGATGTCAAGCGTACCAAGCTAGAAAATAAGAGTAGGAGTTGTGTTCTTTTTGGCTTAAGTCTGGAAACAAAAGGTTACATGTTGTTTATTCCCACATCACAGAGAATCATTGTGAGCAGAGATGTTGTTTTTGAAGAAGACAAGCAATGAGAATGGGATACTTCTTATGAGGAGTTGATACAGCTTGATTTAGAATGGGGAAGTGATGGAAACGATGAAAATGATGTAGAAGAAGATGATGGAGAAGCTGCAGATACAAAGATAAATCAAGCTCATCAAGCTCCTCCACCTGCACTAGTAAGCACCACACATGCATCAGTGTGTGACACAACAACTGCAGCACCAGCAAGTAACACACCTGCATCAATGTGTGACACAACAACTGATGCAGTGACCAATACAAGCACCAATGCCGTTTCCTCTAGCTCATGAGGACCAAGACGAAGAAGAACACCACCTGTATGGATGAGTTACTATGTCACAAACACACATAATGAGGCAGAAGAAGCTCATTTTTCTCTATTCACTGATGGGCTTATCCAATATGCCTTTTTTTGCTGGAACAGATCCTGTGAATTTCGAGGAAGTAGTGCAAAGTGAAGATTAGAGAAAAGCAATAGAATCTGAGATAAGCTCCATTGAGAAGAATAACATTTGGGAACTAGTGGACTTACCTGAAGGAACAAAGAGCATTGGTGTGAAATGGGTTTATAAAACCAAGATGAATCCGTTTGGAGTAGTTGAGAAACACAAGGCTCGTTTGGTGGCAAAGGGTTATGTTCAAGAATATGAGATTGACTATGAAGAGGTATATGCACCAGTAGCTCGAATGGGCACAGTTAGATTGATCTTGGCAAGAGCAGCACAAGAGAGTTGGATTGTCTACCAACTAGATGTTAAATCTGCATTTCTCCAAGGACAAATTACAGAAGAAGTCTACGTTGATCAACCAAGAGGTTTTGAGGTTGAGAATGAAGAATGTAAAGTCTATAAACTACACAAAGCTCTCTACTGTCTTAAGCAGGCACCTAGAGCTTGGTTTAGTCGAATAGACTCATACTTTCAGGAGATAGGATTTGAGAAAGATGCTAGTGAACAGACCTTGTTCACCAAATCCGACAAACAAGGTAACAATCTCATCATTAGCTTGTATGTTGATGATTTGATTTATACTGGAAACAATGAAGATATGATGAGAGACTTCAAAGAGGCTATGATGAAAGAATTTGACATTATTAATTTGGGAAAAATGAAATACTTCTTGGGAATGGAGATAATGCAATTCAAAGAAGGTATATTCATAAGTCAAAAGAAGTATGCAAAAGAGGTTCTCTTGAGATTTGGGATGGAACATAGCAAACCAGTTCACAATCCAATTATTCCAGGTTCTAAACTTTACAGGGATGATGGTGGCAACAAAGTAGATGGTACACTTTATAAAGCTTTGGTGGGAAGCTTAATGTATTTGACTGCCACAAGACCAGATTTGATGTATGTTGTTAGCTTGATCAGCAGATACATGTCAAATCCAACTGAGCTTCATCTCACTGCAGCTAAGAGGATCTTAAGGTATCTACAAGGCACTGTTGGGTATGGAATTTTCTATGAAAAGACAGGAAACAGAGAGCTTATTGACTTCACCGACAGCGATTACGCAGGTTGCTTAGAGGACAAAAAAGCACATCAGGTTATGTTTTTATTCTGAACAATGCTGCAGTTTCTTGGTCATCTCGCAAACAAGCAATAGTCACCTTGAGCACAACAGAAGCTGAATTCGTAGCTGCCGCAGCATGCGCCTGTCAAATGATGTGGATGAAGAGGATCATGAGCAAAATAGGATTTGAGGAGAATTTGAGTCCAATCATTTTCTGTGATAATAGTTCAACTATAAAGTTGTCTAAGAATCCGATTATGCATGGCAAGAGCAAGCACATTGACGTGAGATTTCACTTTCTAAGGGACTTGGTGAATGAAGGTGTCATACAATTACAGCATTGTGGCACTACAGAACAAGCAGCAGACATATTTACCAAGCCACTCAAGTTGGATACATTTCAAAAACTAAGAAGGGAGTTAGGTGTCTGTGATGAACCAAGGATAAACTAGAACTTTGTTCTAGTTTAAGGGAGGGATTGTTACGATTTAGCCTATTATTTAGTTNTTTTAGGATTAGTTTGATTCACGTTCTTTTAACTTCCTGTAAAGCTATATAGCCATTGTTATTTTTTCTTATAATTATTGAAGTTATCTAGCAAATTGTTCTTAAACTTTAACACCATTGTTCTATATGGTTGTCCTTTTAGGAGTTTGAATGTCTTAACATATTGGAAATATAACTTATATCGGGATTAAGGAGTTGTTACCCATAGTTTGTGATGTTCTTAGTATTCTCATCATAACAGTTTTCGAATCATTATTTAGTATAGATAGTCGTCTGCTCAACATGTTTTCTACCTACAAATGTGTAAGCGTTGATTTGTGCAAGTAATTTGTCAAAAGGTTTTGAAAAGATTGGTAATACAAGCACAACAATACTTTTAAAGTTATTTTCTTATGTATTATGTTTCTCCAAAAATTTTGATCGGACAGGTGATGAATTGGAGTTAATAATTGATGATTTGGAGTTAATAATTGATAAGAAAAAGATGAGGAAGACTGATGTTCAAACATGAAGAGACTTATTAATAAAATCAATTTCAAATTTATTTAAGAGTTTTTAAACATGTTCTTTAACTTCTTTTATTAGTTAGTAGAGTTTTACCCGCTCTACCGACGAGTCAATATAAATGATTGGAATACAAATATTATAAAAATTTTAGTTTAGTTTTTTAACAATAAAATAATTTAATTGAGTACAATTATAAAATTTGATGAAGATTGAAAGATAATTGTGTAAGAACTTAATAATTATTAACAACGATGGTAATGATTTAGCTTCTACCTTTTTTAATATTTTTTTTGAAAAAAATTTTAGATTGTATCCAAAACTATTTAATTACCCACCAAATATTAACAACGGTTGTAAAGATTTAACTTATACACTATTGGTTACTTAAAATATTTTTTTCAAATAAAAAGAAAATAACGAGAAAAGGAACTAATAAAAAACTAACGGATGAGAGTTTGCAGTGTGTAATACAGGTCTTACAAAGTTTTGGAGTTAATAAATTTCATTTTGTGATTATTGAATATTATATGTATTAGTTATGTTGAGTTTTAGTTTAAAATCTTTTTTTAATTCTACTTTGATACAGGTTGGTTTTTGTTGTTTATAAATTATAGCCATTTTTTATTGAAACCTCACATACTTTTTTTAAAATCCTGTTGAAATTAATATGACTGATTTTTCTTTAAGTTTGTATAATTTTCTTTTTATGGAAGACACGACTTTCATATTTTCATGGTTAAATATTTATACAGATGTGTATATGTTAGAAATTAAATAATTAAATTATGTTAATATGACTAATTTTCTTTTAGTGAGTAGAGTTTTTTTTATTTGTTTGATATAGTAGAAGGGGAAGACATGATTTTTCATATGTTAGAAATTAAATCATTAAATTATGTTAATATGACTATTTTTTTTAGTGAATATAGATTTATTTTTATTTTTTTGATATAGTAGAAGAAAAAGACATGATTTTTCATATTTTTTTATTAACTATTTAATGTCTAATGTGTAGTTAATAGGTTGTTTAGAATTTAATTCATTGAATTTTGTAAATTAAAACTTTAATTTTATGTGGATTATGAGGTAGCAGAAGGAGGAGTAAGAAAAAGCTAACTTTTTTTGTCACCAGACATAACAACTAAAAATTAGAAAACTACATTGGACTCTCGCCTCATCCATGATGGAAGAGAGGTATTCACTGCCGTGAATACTTTGCGTTGTGCTCTTGCCGCTCTTGCCAAGAAGTCCGCATGCATATTTTGATCACGCGAGCAATGGAGAATCTTCATAGTTGGGTGTAATCTTAAAAAAATGTTACATCGTGAAGCTCTGAGGTGAAAGCCGGCCAGTCTTGAGGATTCACGATCATTGTGACCAGTTCTTTAGAGTCTGTAACGTAAGTCTCGCACTGTCTGTTCCTCGTGTGTAATGACTTCATCGCCCACAAAAGGCTTAGTAACTCTGTATGTAGAGCGGAGAAACACTGGTGGAAACCTCGTGCCCTCAGGAGGGAGATACAGTCTTCTTCATCTTTAAATAACCATCCCGCACCACATGTAGCATCACCGTGTTTCTATGACCCATCCACGAAATATACGGTCTGCCGAATGCCACTTTGAATGATAGTGGGCTGGGGTGGTCGTATAGCCCGGGCATCCTTAGCTTGAGTATGCGCATACCCCCAGTCCGACGCTTCCTTTGATGCTATTGATAAAATATTTGGGGGATCCCAGATTTTTCCGTTGAATAAATTATCCGTACGTGCTTTCCAAATATACCAGAGAATCCATAAGAACTCATTTTTGACCTTATACGACGAAGTATTCTGACATCCGTAGAGATACTGAATATTTTCTAGTATGCTAACTTTATATATATAGATTTGGATAATTATTAGTTACTGATCTTATAAAAACGTTAATCAGAGTTTTGATCTTTAAAATCGTTAATCAAACTTTTGACCTATGGTAAACCATATGTTCATATGAACACATAACATTTTGGAGCGCAAATAAAATTTGGACCATTGTCTAGATAGATTGTACAATATAGCCTGTAAAAATAAATAACAAGTTTAATTTTTATATTTTGTTCGTATGTTATTGTCGGGCAAACCATAAGCTTTTGATTTTATTTGGAAAAAAAAGAAAAATCATGTAAAGAAAAGTAGTTAAGACGGTAAACAACTTGATGTCTTCTCGGTCCAATCAACGTGTTAGTCACAACTAGTGGTGAATTTTTTTTTTTTGTCGTCTGAGAAAAAAAGAGTCAATACAAAAAATGAAAAAACAGCCTAAGCAATAACAACTCGAATCAAAGAGGCTTCACGATGCAACTCCATGGTCAACCAAGAGGGAGATGAACTCTGGATGTATGATTGTAATCTACCCTCCTTGGTTACACTAGAAGCGATAGCAGATGCGCATTTATTAAGGTTACTTGGGACATTGACAAAAAGGACTTCTCTAAACTCTGCGAGTGAAGCCAAGCATTCTTCAACTAGATATTGGAATCTGGGATAGTCTTTTGGAGCTTGCAAGGCTTTCACCAATGTACCATCCTCTAAAACAAACACTATACCTCGTGATTTGAAACTGTTTAAGCCAGAAATAGCCCATTTTAAACTAGAAAGGGAAGCTTTGATGGTTGAATCAGGCTTGACGAGAGCTGCACGACCATGTCGAATGGTTTCTCCTGTTTCTGATTTTAGTATCCAAG
>OVBE01013117.1:0-12931 GCA_900406425.1 Iberis pinnata
TCTAATCTGGAACTATTTCAAAGTTCTGTAACCTCAATAAACTTAAAAAGCACTGTTTTTGGATGATAGTGATTTCTATTTTAAAACTTGGTGCTGTTGGAAATAAATCAATAATATAGGTAAATTATTTTTTTTTGTCACATTAATTTCTAGACCACAATGGACCGATCCAGTAACCCATACTTCATAAATAGGAGAAAATGCACTCGTTATGCGAGCGATTAGGTTCAATCCCTGGTCTGGTAACTAGGTAGCAGAGGCGGCACACCACTAGGCCACTTACTCCTTGTTAAATCACGTTCTATAGATTTTAAAATACGGTGTTATTCAATATATTTTTTAAATTATTTTCTAAATTCTAGTGTTATTCAAATTTTACAATGTTCTTATATCTTAAAAAATTCAAAATCATCTGCCATGAAATTTCATTAAAAAAATAATTACTTTCCAGTTCCAAACTAAACGGTAGAAGTTTTAAAAACTACAAATTTAAAACTACTAAAAATTTAAATGTATAAATAATCATAGATCAAAGAGAATGAACTTCAAATCATTAACAGTAACACCCAAAGAATACTTAGAGACTTTCAATCAAATTAAATCTTTTTAACCACGACAATCCAATACAGCCTATATATTATACAATCAAATATCAAAACATACATCACACTGAATATTTCAAATCTGTACCAAAATCTTCACCATCACCATAGCCACCACCGAAACAGCCAGTGCTTTCTTTGCCATCTTTCTTAGCCTTGTGGTAGAGAAAGTGAATGAGCCATAGAATGAACAACAGCAAGAGAAATGCACCAAATGCTATAAAGAAAATCTCCACGGGACTCATGTAGATCGATTCTTATTAACAAAATTCTTCTAAATTCTGATTTTTTATTTTATTTTTCACTTACAAGATAGAGAAACAACAATGTATATATAGCCCCCAATGTATATATGACTTTGACTTTTAATAGGTTCTATTTAGGGACGTGACTAACCGGATTTTCATACATTTTCATTATATCGTAATCTATATTTATGGTCCTTGTATAAATTCTTATTGACTTTGACTTTGTATTCAGAGTATGCAGTTGTTCTGTTGTTTTCTTTGTGTTTTAAAACATTTTTGAGAAGAAATATATAGTCCCCAACCAGGGTCGGTCTTGAAATTTTAGAAAAATTCTAAAAGCCGTAATTTACAACGAAAAAATATGTCAAATATGTATAATTTTCTAAAAAAATAGGACGTTTTTTTAACTAAAATTATTAAGCTGAAAAAGAGCCATAAGCTCATGCTTGGCTCAGGACCGGTTATGTCCCTAATCCTCGTTGACTTTGACCTTTAGTTGGTTCTTTCTAGTCATTTTTTGTGTTTTCAAAACTATTTTGAGAAGAAAATTTAGATTTTTTATTTGTTATTGTTAAACCATTTTGACAATGATCATATCTAGATTTAATAATCTGAACAACTTAATTTTATTAATCATCTGAACCATTTATTTATGCATGTTAAATATAGTTTTCTAAATCTAATAGAATAAAGATAAGGATAAATTTAAATCTTTGACTTTATATAGTTTAGGGGATTTACATGAATCTTAACTATAATATAATATACAATATATATTCTCGTGTATATCTCTAATACTCCCCCCACACGACAAATGTGAAACGCGAATGCAGACTCTCCAAACAAAAAAAGGAACATCTATGTCGTGGACAACTTGTCAAAGGCGGACGAAACGGTCAACAGACTCCTCTGGAAAAGCCTTCAATCGTTAAGGTAGTGATGAAACTTCAACCGCCTTTAGTCTTTAAAAATAAAATAGGAAATAATAACATCCCGTGGACACAAACTATGCAACTCCACAAATATTTGTCAGTAAACCTAGCTCGTGGTGGTGACTTTGTTGGACTTGTAGCCATTGTAAAGATTTTTTATCGAAAATCACGTCTTGATATGATCGATATTAAGAAGATCACGTCTTCTAAGGTAAAGAAAGAACACGTCTTTAAGATAACAATTGAGGAGCACATCTTCGTTAAGATTTCTTGTTCGAAGATCACGTCTTCGCTGTGTAGAGTTTTTGTGATTTTAGATTAAGGATTTAGATCTTCATATGTTTATTGGGAATAACATCACATGGGCGCAAACTATGCATCTCTACAAACAATTATCCAATCTCAGAAAGTCTATAAATCTGACTGTTCTAAAAGAACTCCCTAATGATTAATAAAACTTGTAAAATTTCCGATCCAGTAGGTAAGTTAAAGAAAACTAAAAACTTTTGATAAATCCCAAAACCAAACAAAATTTAAATAAAACTTTAGTTTGAAAAAAAACAAAGAACAAAAGTCTTAAGAAAATAAAATCAAAGAAACGTGAACGAATATCCATGGCACGATAATTTGAAAACCAGTGTACCACATAGATCTCCATCTTCGTCGTCGTCATCATCAACTTCTTCGATCTCCATGTTTTTTTTGTGAGTTAACTTCGAATCGAAGACTCTGATACTATTTAGATTTAATAATATGAGTTAACTTAATTTTATTAAACACTACAACTTCTATTTATATCTGTCAAATATAATTCATAAATCTAATAGAATAAGGATAAAGATAAATCTAAATACTTGGCTTTCTATATTTTAGATATCCGAATCTTAACTATAACATAATATATAATATATCTTCTTGATATATTTCCAATATAATATTTTATATGTCTATCTATTTATGTAATTAGGTTAGTTGTTTCGTTCACAGTTGACATTTATATGTAAAATACATGAATGTGTCAAGTATGCAATTTGAGACTTGTTTGTGATGAACCATTCTGTTTGTCTCAGTCTTTAATCTGATTATTTTACAATATTTTCCTTTAACAAAATATAATTTTAAGCATTAAAATATTAGCACAACTGTCAACTAACATAAACCAAAGACTAGCTGCCTGTTCTACAGCACAACTGTTAACTATTTTTTACCATCCCAAATTGTAAACGTTGTAGACAATAACAACACTAATCTAACTTGTTGACCGTTTTTGTAGAAACTATTTGTGTACTAAATCATATATATAGTTCAAACAAAAATATAGATGAATGAATTTAATAGGGGTAGACTTTCTCTTTATTCATTTCGGTTTAATCGATTAGTAAAAAAATTTACCGAGTTAAAACGAATATATTTTCAGTTCGGTTTGGTTTTTGATTTTCGAACTAAACCAAAATCTTAATTATATTCTGATTCGGTTAATTTTTTTGTTAATTTTAGTTTATTTGGTTAATTTTCAATTTATTTGGTTACATTTTATAAATTTTGATATGTTGGTTCAGTTTGTTATCGCCGAGCCAAACAAACTCCATTCAGATTTTACCGATCGGTTTACTCTCAATCTAATAAATCGAACTGATTTAACCAACTTTAACTCAGTTCTGTTTATTCAGTTCGGTTAAAATGCCCACACCTAACAATGAGTAATCAAATTAAAGACTAAGACAACCCAAATCATCGAATGTTATGTCTCAACTAGTCTAACAAAAAAACATTTATACCCAATATTCTTTTCTTTTTGTTCAATATATACCCAAACTAGATTTATTAAAAAAAAAGGAAATACAACAAGAAAGGACGAAAAAATACAAATTCAAAAATATAGGGAAACCACTTTTATATATATATATATAGGTACTAAATGTGCAAATAGAGTCAAAAACAACAAAAAAAAGAACTGGAGCGTCTACTCTGGTGGTAATGGGCTCACAGCTGTGAGTACCGTAACCTGAATTGCATTTCTAGCCACTGCAGATTTCACATGTAGGTTGCATCGCTCCAAAATTGACACATGGAGTTCCATTTGGACATCCACATGGCTAGTTTATGCTCTCGATGTATGAATGCCAATGTACGTGTTATATCGCCATTTGGCTGTCGCCCTGTCGGTGAGTGGTAGGACACCTGAATTATAAAAAAACATCCAAAAAAGTTTATATAAATAAATAGAGTAATAAATAGTTATTTGTTTTTATACGAGAATCGAATCATAGTATATAATAAATTTAATACAAAAAAGAAAGAAAAAAAAGTCGATCGATGGATAAGTCAATAGATGTCTTCAAGATCGTGCTTGCAATTGTATCAATTGTACTAATGATTTCGGGTACCATACTCTAACGTTATGCAAATGAACGCAAAGAAGAATCACCAAGTAGTGGTGATGCAAAAAAACCAAAAACAAATATACAGGTGATGCAAAGACTATTTCGCTAGATTTTCGGGACTCCAAACAAAAAAATTACAATAATATTATTTAATTTTTATAGTATAAATATTTATATATATAATTAATATGAAATGAAAAAATAATATAGAAAAGCTGATCAATATTTTTTTTATATATTAATATTGCTTTAACCTCAATAAACTTAAAATCGCTGTTTTTGGATGATAGTGATTTCTATTTTAAATTTTAATGTTATTAGAAATAATAAATGTAAATCACTTTCTCTGGATTTTAAAATATGGTGTTATTCAATAAATGTTTTTACTTATTTTCCAAAATCTAGTGTTATTTAAATTTTACAATGTTTTTGAAATGTTTTTATATCTTAAATAATTCAAGATCATTTCCCATGAAATTTCATTAAAAAAATAATTACTTTCAAAATGCAAACTAAACGGTAGAAGTTTAAAAATCTCATATTAGAACTACTTTTTTCCATAGAAGAGATTATATTAAAAACAGAAAATAACACATACAATACGAGCTCGGCATACCAGAGTTATGAAAACACAAAAGCAAAAGGAAAGGCGAAGGAAAAGCTACAGGAAAATCCTGGTGCTTCTGGCACGGAATCGAAGAAGTAACTTAGTCTGAGAGTCATTAAAGATCAATCATACTAGGACTCCAATGTGGATCGAAGCACTATTAAAGACTAAACGAGCACCAAAACAAGCGAAAACCAACAATACTCAACCAGACATAACAGGAAGAGATAACCCTAGCGAACTTGAAGCCGAAGGGGGAATGAGGAAGACCACTAGGAGCAACTGGATCCGATAGGATAGTCATCGATGCAAAAATCCTTTGAAGATGAAACTCTTAAACCTAGAGCTTAACAAACTTGCAAAGCGACTTGCATGAAGACTTACTTGACGAAAACCAAAACTAAAAAAAGCCAACAAAAATGAGCCACCCTTGTTTGTGATGGACCATCATGTTTGTTTCTGTCTTTAATCTGATTATTTTGCAATATTTTTTTATAACAAAATATAATTTTAAGCATTAAAATATGAAGCACAACCAACATAACCAAAGACTAGTTGCCAGCACAAGTGTTACTATTTTTTTTACCATCCCAAATTGTAAATATTGTATAAATAACTATGGCGATACATTTTGATAACAAATGATATATTATTATATAAAGAAAATGTTTTTTTTTTCTGGCAAGGTTTAGATAATGTAGTATAACTGTTTTCAAAAAAGTAAACTGTTGGGACTTGGGAGTCGAACATTTGATTTTCAAAATATATGTTTCCGATAATTTTGGAGTTAACTACTGGATATCAACTCATTATTCATGAAAAAATATATATTTCTTCCTTTCAATTAATATAGTAGGAGAATAGTTCACCAATGAAACTTTCAATTTAGAATAAACAAGTAACATGTGCGGATCGTGTAAATGACAATAACAACACTAATCTAGGTTGGTTGACCGTTTTTTAGAAAAAAATTTGTTTGAAAATGATTAATTTTCACAACTTCTATAAATTTTTATGTTTAGATATTATAAAATTGTAAACTTCAAAATATATTAATTAAAATCATTGAAAAAATATTGGCTAAAAGATATAGAAAATTGTTTTATAAAGAAAAATATGTATTTATTACTAGTTATTAGTGTGTTTTATTAATATGCGTGAAAAACCTAGAAAATCAATCAATAAAAAACGGAAGGAGTATTTGTGTACTAAATAATATATATATATATATATATATGAAACAAAAATTTTAGATGAATGAATTTAGTAGGGGTAGACTTTCTCTTTATTCATTTCGGTTTAATCGATTAGTACAACTTTTGATCGAGTTAAATAGAATATATTTTAAGTTTCATTTGGTATTCGGTTTTTTTGTTAGTATTATTTTTCCGAACTAAACCAAAATTTTAAATATATTTGGTTCGGTTAATTTTTGATTAATTTTACTTTATTCGGTTAATTTTTTATATATTCAGTTATATTTAATAAATTTGGATCTGCTTATTTAGTATAATATAAAACAAAATTGTTTTGTTGGTTTATTATTTTATGGCCGAGCCAAATCAAACTCAATTTAAATTCTATCGATTGACATACTCCTAATTTAGAAAACCAAACCGAATTAACCAATTTCGACTTAATATAGTTCTTTGATGCAGTTAACATGTTCACACCTAAAAAAATTAGTAATCAAAGTAAAGACTAAGACAACCCAAATCATCTAATGTGTCAATCACATGTCTCAACTAGTCTAACAAAAAAAAAACAGTTATACATATACCTAATCTAGATTCCTTAAAAAAACAAAGAAAAAAGGAAGAAAAATACAAATTCAAAAGTATAGGAAACGGCTTATATATATGTATTAAATGTGCAAATACAAAGTCAAAAAAGCCAAAAAGGTTATATAAATAGATAGATAGAGTAATAAATAGTTATTTGTTTCTATATGATAATCGAATCATAGTATATCATAAATTCATTAAACAAAGAAAGAAAAAAAAAATCGATCGATGGATAAGTCAATAGATGTCTTCAAGATCGTGCTTGCAATTGTATCAATCTTACTAATTATTACGGGTACCATACTCTATTGTTATGCAAATGACCGCAAAGAAAAAATGCAGCAAATACACCGTAACCGAAAAAATCGAATCGAACCGAACCATAATTAAGTGATTCGGTTCGGTTTTGGTTTTACTTAAAAACCCGTTAGGTTAGGATAATAAAAATATTTTGGTTTCGGTTTTGGTTCGGTTAATAATTGTAAAATCGTTCGAGGTTTTTGATTTTTAGAGTAATATATATATATATATATAAATCCCTAGATAATAGCTATCCATATCTCAACTAACTAAATATTTTATATTTTGATTTTGCTAATTAGTTTATTATTTACTACGACAAAAAATGGTTATTTACTAAAGCTTTTGTATCGTCATCGTTAGGGATCTTTGCTCGACAAAAACAAAATCATTAGGAATCTTCATCTTCATAGTGGTTTTTAAATCTAATCTAGGTTTGGTTTTCTTTCTTTTTTTTCTTTATGTATTGAAGATGATTTTGAGTTTTACTTTATATTTTTATACGAACGATGCACAATTGCACATGTGTGACTTTTAGAGTTTAAAATTGTGATTTCTTGTTTGTCACATCAATTTGACTAGTCTAATAACAAATTTTGAGAATGTAATCATTGGTAAAAGTTGGTAGAATTAAGTCATCTTTTCATAAATCATATTAACCAAAACAAATACAGGAGCTTGTAGGTATGATAAAAAAATAATGCAAAATTATTATTTCATCTTTGTGTATTTATTTTAGTATCTTACAACCAATAGCTTTTCTTTTAATTAATAGAGTTTCTTAATTACTAAAGTGACGTGAAACTTTTTTATATTGTAGATGGCAGACGATCTGGAGGTGACTTTCCACCAAAAAAGTGAGAAAACAATCTGTTCAACGTTCAGATGTATGGCATCATTTTACAAAGCTTGCAGATAATCCGGACAGAAGTAAGTGTCATTATTGCTCTTTAACAATTAAGTGTGTAGCTTCTGGTGGGACTAATGCACTTCGTAACCACATAAATATTTGCAAGGCTTACAAAAGTTTTATGGAAGCAGAATAAAATAAAAAGCTAGCTTTTAGCCAAGATGGAAGAGATGGTTTAGTTCCTGTGAAGTATTATCAAATCGCTTGTAGGAGTGTAATTGGAAAAATGATTGTGTTGGATGAGTTGCCTTTTGTTTTTGTTGAAAATATCGGGTTTAAGAATTTCTGCAATACATCCCTCAGTTTACTATCCCTTCTCGAAGAACAGTAATCATGGATATTGTTGGATTGTATACTAGAGAAAAAGCTTTGCTTCAAAGATTTTTCAGTGAGCATAAACAAAGAGTTTGTTTAGCTACAAATATATGGACAACACCTACTACTAGTGTCAGCTATATGGTGGTTACCGCTCATCTTATTGATGTGACTTGGTGTTTGCACAGAAAGATCATAAGCTTCAAACCTAATTCTAATCACAGAGGAGAAACAATTGGAAACCAATTGGTGAGTTGTTTGGGTGATTGGAATATTTACAAGGTGTTTACAGTCACTGTTGATAATGCTTCTGCAAATGATTCTGGTATTAGGCACTTGAAGAACAATGTGAATTTTGCAGGAGATGAATCATTTACTTGGTAGAGAGTTTATACATGTTAGATGTGCTGCACATATATTGAACTTGATAGTGAGAGATTGTTTGGCTAGCATAAATAATAGTGTTGTTGCTGTTAGAAATGCTGTGAAGTATGTGACATCTTCTGATCAACGATTTAAATCATTCCATATGCGTTTGGGCTTAGATAAGAATGTTAGTAGAGGTAGTTTAACTTTGGATTGTACAACAAGGTGGAATTCTACATATTTGATGTTGGATAATGCTTTGACTTATCGATCTACATTTGATAAACTAGCTTTTGAAGATCGACCTTATGACATCTATTTTCAAGAAGAAGATAATGGAGAAAAAATGATTGGACCACCAACATCTATATATTTGAATGATGTTACTCGATTGGTAGATTTTTTGAAGCTATTCTACAAATCAACATTGACATTTTCAGCATATTCAAAGGTAACATCCAATTCATGTTTTGATGAGATATGCACTATTGAAGCACATTTGTTGTCATCGATGAAAAGGCAAGATAAAGAAGTGAGGGACATGGTAACTCCCATGAAACAAAAGTTTGATAAATATTGGGATGGTGTCGAGAAGATAAATAAAATTTTGATGGTTGCTAGTGTTCTAGACCCACGATGCAAGATGGATTTTGTGATGATTTGTTTTGAAGGTAAGTATGGAAAACAAAGTGCGACTTCGATAAAGTTTAAAGAGGAAGTCTTGGCTTTGTTGCGTAGGTTGTATACAACCTATAGCGGATTTTGTGCTAAGTTGGATGATTCTTCAAGTTCATCTCAAGATAGAAGTGAGGAGCCTATGACTGTTAGTGGTGGTAGTCATGGGTCTCGTGAGACGATATTTTCATGATATACCCAGATGCAATCACAGAAGAAAAATGATGACGTTCTAGCTAATGAGTTGCAAATATATTTGATGAAAATGTTGAAATACCAAAAGCTAACCCTCTTGGGCTTCCCTGTGATATATTATCATGGTGGAAGACTAATAGTTCTAAGTTCTCAATCTTACCTGAATTAGCAAGGGATGTGCTTGCGATGCTTGTTTCAAATGTTTCATCTAAATCTGTTTTTAGCACTGGAGGTCACATCTTAGATCCATATCGAAGCTCATTAACTCTTTTTATGGTTGAGACATTGCTTTTGACGAAAAATTGGTTTAAAACATCATTTTATTCAGATGTCGGTGTTAACGTCAAAAAAAAGTTAAAAGAAACTGAATTTACGGATTCTCTACATGAAGGTACATATTCATCAATCTTTTATTCCTATACTATATAATTATGCATTGAAGAAATATACAGGAAGTTAATTATTCTTAGTGTTACATATATATATATATATATTGAATATATCTTATATAATCATAATTTTTATTATAATTTTGTAAAATCAGAAATTCATAAGCAACATGAAGAGGTGAATGATCTTGACTAGTGATAACGCTTGAAGACTTTAAGTTTTCTTCTGAGTTTTCTCTTCGACTTCTAGTTTCTATTTTTTTTTTACAGATTTGATTTGGATTTGGATATTTGATTTTATTTTTGAACTTCCTATGTTTTTATTATTTTTTATGCATATTNCACATTTTTTTAGTATTGGTTGAAATCTTTATATTTTACATATAAAAGTGAAACCTGAATTAAATTGAACTAAACTGATTTTTCTTATGGTTTCTTTTTTTCAAAACCGTTTAAACCGTAAACTGAAAAGATCAAACCGAGACCAAACCGTAACTGGACATTAAACCATATGGTTTTAGTTTTCATAAAACCGAAAAACCGGAAAAACCGAACCGTAACCAAACAAGAAACTGGAATGCCCAGCCCTAAGAAGAACCACCAAGTAGTGGTGATGCAAAAATAATAATAAATAAATAAAGGTGATGCAAAGACTACTTCGCTAGATTTTCGGGACTCTAAACAAAAATTTTCATATATAATCAATATGAAATGAATAATAATATAGAAAAACTAATCAATTATGTTATATATTAATATTTTTTTTAATATGTTTACATATATAATTGAAATTTTGTGTTTGAAATTTCATAAATTGGAGGTCATTATAATGTTTATCCGACTTTGTTTTCATGGCTTNTCTCTTTAGTTTCATTGTCATAATTCACAATATTCTTCTTTTTCGGATGTTGTAAATTGAGTTTGTGTTTGTGCCATATGTACATATACATACTAATGTATACAATACATACTTTATTGTTATTGGATATTAGTATTTCGAAAACCGCTTATATGTGTCCACACATATAGCTAGTTTGGGATTTGTTCTCACATATATGGACCGTGTTGTTACCGACCTACATTCGTTAATTTTTGAATTTTCATGCCTCCATTATATGACCGTTATAGCGTGAATTCATCTGTTAACGAGATGACTCAAATGATGATATGAACAATGTATTGGTATATAACAGAAACGTTTTTTTGGCTAACACAATTAAAGTGATAATTCTTTTGTCAAAAAAATATCGTTAACTCAATAAATCGTGTTAAACTCCCACATGTACGCTATCGTTTTAATAAGTAGAATGATGTCGTTTTGACATTTAAATTTGTCATTTTAAGTTTTCTAACGACAACGTTTCTCTCAGATAACATTATAATGTCCAAGTCATCCTCTAAGTCATCTCTGTTAACAAAATAGTTCATGCTGTAATGGTCAATGCATTTAAAAGAGAAGACTTTGTAGTAGAGGTATGAAAGTTCAAAAATTAACAAATGCAGATAGTTACAGCATATTCCATATGTGCATGAACGAATTTCCCAACTAGCTAAATGTACGTGTATGGATAAACCGTTCTCCCATTTTCTACTAGTTTGTAGAGTCCCACATAAACGAATGATGTTTTTTTCTTCTTATGTTGGTATTTATTCTTTATAGGTATGTAAATTCCTACAATATCTCTTTGGTGAAAAAATACTAATACTCTATTCAATATTATCTTTATAGTATAATAATTTTTGCAATCTTAAATTAATTTTTAGTATAATTTATCTTTCTATAAATTAATGATAACTACTCTACATTAATAATTAATTATTTGATAAAGCTAAATTAATAATTTTAGTAGTTTTTAATTAAACACAACTTTTTAATTCATAGTTAAACATTAACTATATATTTTATTAGTTATTAAAGAAAAGTTCATCATTGAGACTTAGAAATCATAACCATTACCACCATAAATTATCTTTAGTGTTCATAAACAATTGTTTCCTATATCTTTTCCTCTCAGCCATATTCTTAGAAACAATTTCTTCTGGGGTGAATTAGCTTAAAGGGTTTTTTCTCCTATGTTTATGGAATTAAATTTTTTTAAAATCAATTTATGCCTATTATTCCATTGTCTTTATCCATATCTATTTATATTCCTACAATATCTCTTACAAAATATTCCTTATTAACTATATTTAATTCTTTACAATTTTTTTAAACAATGTTTTTTTTCTCTGTGTTTCATTTCTTCTCCTTCCATATTTAAGTTTATCTAAACATATATCCATAAGAATCTTTTATCAGAATCCACAAAGAAAAACATCAAGTAGTGATCAAAGTTGACATATAAGGTAAGTTCTTATATGTGCATATTCATTTTTTTTATCTCTTTTGTTAATGTTTTGATATTTAACGGTGACATTGTTTAGTTTCTTATCACATAATTTTTCTATTACTTGTTTACTCATCACATAAATGATATTGTGGAGTGTTATTTTTTCTTATTGTAGTTTTTTGAGATAATCTCTTAAATTCTAGTGATTTTTATGGAAAAAACGAAATTAATGTTTGAGTTAATCGATGTGTTGTGTTAGGAAGATGAAGTCTTTCGGAAAATCTATTCTAGAATATGACATCTTCTGGAAATCATATCCTAGAATACGACGTGTTCTAGAAAATCTATTTTAGAATTCTATAATATGACTTGTTATGGAAAATCTATTCTAGAATATGAGCTTTTCTAGAAAAAATATTCTAAAATATGACGTGTTCTGGAATAGATTCTCTACTGTATCCGATATATTTTGTAAATAAAACAAATCTTAATATGTTAAATCTATAACATTTTGTTAAAAAAATTTTATGATATTTTTTGGTCCGATCATTTTCACCGACTTGCTCGTATGGCGGGTAAACTCTAATATCTTATAAACTAAGTGAATTTTATGGTAAGTGGTTGAAATTTTTGTTATATTTCTAAAGATATTCTCAACAAATAATTAAATAAATTTAAATCAAATATTTATAAAAGAGATTGAGCTGTGTATAAAGTTAGATTTTTTCCCTTACAATTCTCTTTATATTATTATTTAAGAATCCATTTTTAAATGTATCTCACTTATGTTTTATCATATTGAAAAATAAGTAATTTATAAATTTGTGTTATATTTTGTATTTTTTAGTTTTTAAATTAGAGATATGTCATATATATATATATATATATATATAT
>OVBE01013118.1:2757-12931 GCA_900406425.1 Iberis pinnata
TTAAGGAAATATTAAAAATGATTAAACAAATATAAATTGACGGTTGTTGGTGATGACAAACTAGCTCTAATCTCACAAGGTTTCTCTATGCATGCACAACTATTGATTTCTCCTTCATTTTGATATGTCTTTCTAACACTAACAGGGAAAGCTTTTGTGGCTGATAAATGCAAACCAAAAAATTGCTAATGTGTGAGACTGTTGTTTTGTGGCTCATTAGAGCATCTCCAATGGAGAAACTCACCAAAGTTTCTTAATTTATTTTTAATTTCTTTTTATATTTAAATTTTTGATTAAGAAAGTTCAAAATCTTAAAACAAAAATTGTTCCTCCATTAGTGAAAAACCAAAAGGTTCTTAAACCAAAAACACAAACAAAATTTCATAACAACAAACAAATCACAAACAAAATATCTGTTTGATAATCAAAACTTTTATTATAACACAAAATAGCATTAAAATGACAAAATCTATCTTTGATAATAAAAAAACACAATCAATCAAAATGATCTATCACAAAAAAAAAAAATCAAAATTGATCTATAACCTGAAAAATTTGAGATTGTTTTTGTGTTTAAACACAAATAATAATGTGAATACCAAACACAAACACAATCAATCAAACACAAATACAATCAAACACAAACACAATCAAAGAAAAACAAAAACACTACACTTTGTCCCAATCATAGACTTTGAGAATTGCAGGACACAATCAAACAAAGTAAATTCATTTCAAACAAACACAATGAAACACAAAATTGCTATGAATCAAAGAACTGTTAATCAAATTGGTTAAGAATAAATATCACCTCTTCCTCATGAGCATTAACAACTTCAAACTTTCATGTTCAATGATTCATATTGCATCATCACTCTCCCTTTCTTCTTGAGTTCTCTATTCTATTACACCAATTTGACAAATCCAATCAGTTTCTAAAACAGAGAAATTAACTAAACCAAACAACAAAAGATCTAAACTTTCAATCATAATCACAAATCTGCAGAACAATTGAAACATAGCTTCACGTTAGACAAATTACCAACATGCTAAAACATTGAAGAATCAAAAGAAGTGAAAAGATACTCATATTGCTTCGATCAATTAACAATCAAAATCCAAAAGTGAAGAAATTATATAGAGATTAAAACAAATAAGAAAGGGTAGCGTAAAAGTGATTTTGATTGAATAATTAAATATACAAACATGCAAAAAAAATGGGATTATGGGTCATGTAAGCACTCACCAAGGTTTTTGTTGGATTTTAGATTGATTTGAGTAGAATCCGGCAACTCAACAATCCGGCAACTCTCACCCTAGAACAATCCGGCACAACAAGTTTTGAGAGAGAAAAAATATAATCAACTAATTATTGCATGACATGTGTACTACAAGAAACGATCCTTACAAGTCTAGAATAAGAATCGAGTCTTAAGTTTTTCCCTTTCTTTTCATATTTTTATTTAATTTTTTTCTTAAGAACTTCCTAAGAAACTCCTAAAAGACCCCAATGAAGATGGTCTTAGATCCTCTTTAAAAGTCGCCAACTGTGTAGCAGTGTTCTCCTTTTCCGAATACAATACATCCTTTTTTACCTTTGAGGTGAATTTGAATATTTGATAGTTGTAATATCTACAATTTGAATATTAATGATTACTGTTGAATAAAGAGTTTAACAATTATGTTAAGCTTTGATTAGTGGGTTTCAAGCTGTCTTCAAGTCTCATTCGTACCTTAGTGAAGATGATTATATGAATCTTTATACTAAGAATACATGAATTAACCCTAATTTCCTATTCAATTCAGGTGGGCTTCGCAGAATGGCCGGCTTGGTTTCTCTTCAGGCCCATGTCGTCACCGATTTCCAGGTTGTTCTACTCTGATGGGCCTTGACATTGAATGGGCTTCGTATCAGGTGCAAACCTGATATTAAGAATTAGTACCTCCAGTTCGTCAATCTTCTTAATTTGGCAGATGAGTTGAGAGTTGAAGTTCATTTAGGTCAAAGGGACATTAATCGATGCCATAGCCTTTTACGAATCGTTTCCTAGGGGGAAGCTCAATCATCATTTAGATCGTAGATCTCCATGCGCCATCATTGTTTCTTCTTGGTAATCGATACCTTTTCGGAGTATAAATACCTATCTGCGTCTATTGTCTTCATAACTTCATTCTCTGAAATTCTTCAGCAGGTACAAAACGCTCTTCCTTCTCTCTAGTTTCTCTCTCTAGGTTACTTATAGCTCGATAAATTATTTCCCGTATACCTCGGTCACCCAGCTGAACCAAACCAAATGTCTCCACTTTGGCTTTCTGATGCAAATGAAGCTTCTGCTTCTCACGATGATGTAGGGGTCGACGACATGAAGGTCACGCCAAAGGAAAGGGTTAGGTCTTGTAACTGGATCCAGCCAAACAACAAGCTAACTGGTCTCCGACCTACCAGATGTACATATCGAACACTCCGAGATCTAGTACCCGAATTTCCTTTCTTCAGTGGGATCCCGTTCTTGATCCCGAAACCACACGAAAGGCCCTGGGATTGTCCCCGTGGTTATGTCTAATTGTATGAATCTCTTTTCAGGAAATGCCACATATGGCTTCATCTCCCCAAGCTCTTGATCTTGTATTGTGCGAGACGAAAGATTACCATCTTGCAATTATCTGTTGCCTCAATTAGGCACATGATTGGCCTTCTTGCACTTGGCCAGGAGTTCAGGATAGAGATTGGCGTCAGGTACATAGAGAACATGTCGTCGATAAACCCAGTTACCCAGAAGGGTACGAAGCTAAACAAGGGCTTCGTCTACATCAACTTCAAAACTCACTTTAAGTTAATTGACACGTTAGCAGACACGAAGATTTACGATTGGAAAGGGAAATATTTCTTGAAGGTCACCCCTGACCCTGTGGGCGACGTAGGGAAGCTCATCAAAAGGAAGTCGGCGGAGACCTTCGGTAGATACCACCTAGGATAGCGGAGATGTAAGTTTTTGTATAAAGGAAAATCTAAATTTTTATTTGATTACAGATCTTCATTTTAACTCCGGCCCCTTTCCGCCGAACTTCTTGGATGATATTGAGAGGATTCGTTCGGCCGGGATAATGGATATCAAGGTTTTTATTACGAGCGCGTTCAACAGATTGTCGCTCGTATCAACAAAGGTATGCTGCTCTCGTACACTCTGTACACCTCGGCCTAACCTTATCTCCATTGATGATAACCTATTATCCATAATTTTGTTTTTTAGTTAGTTGGGAGCTTAACGCCTACCCAAACAAGTAAATAAAGGGGAAAGAGATGGGATGCCCGAAGATGCATGTTGATTACTCGGCCGAGCTGGAAAAGTCTTCTTCTTCGAAGAAGCAAAAGACAATTGCTTTGGCAGCGAACGATAGTGAGGATGCTTGTCCTCCTTTACAGAGGAAAATAAAGAGTTCTTCAAACTGGGATTGCAAACATGCCGATATGATTAATGTCGATTCATCGACATAAAAGATTTTGAATAAAAATCCTAACACTGCGACTCCTGCTGGGAAGAATCCTGATCATCAAAGAGTTCCTGCTGGAGAATTAGAAAAGAAAGAGGACGATCCTGATTTGGAAGGGAACAAAAAATCAAAGAAAATGTTCATGTTGGGGAACAACCTTTTGTTACACCATCATCCACTACGACTCCCTATAGAGAGCCAACACTTTCTTAAATATTGGCTCAGATGACCGCGCCGATGGATATAGAAGATAGGGAGCTCCACGCCTTCTCCCAAGAGGTTGAGGATTATCTCGGTGAAAGTGATTATATCGAGATGGAAGGTTTGGAGCCAGACGATTGCTTGGAGGACCCGGGGATAACCATGTTTCAGCAAAGAACTCTCAGCTTGCGACCCGTCGCCAACTGCAACGGGACTAAATGTTAAAATTCTCCAGTTAGGGCGTGCCTTTCGTTCAGGACTCGCTTGCTTATTCTTTGTTAGTAAGTCTCCTAGGCTAGAACATATTGATCATCCTTACGGTCGATAGAATGATGGTACCAGAGATTTACCAAGTTCTATCTCGGCAGCCTTGTCAGGTAACAACTTTGTTCAATTAATTTTAGCTAACTTTTGTGTGAATGTCCTAACTTTACCAATCTTTGTAAACTCCAGACCATGGATAAGACGAACAAGCTCATTGCTTTTTCTGAAAATAAGCTTAGGGCTCCTAACCGCAAAGAGGATTAGCTGACCCATTTGTCCAAGCTTGTGGATCAAGGTAAAAAGCAAATTGATGTGTGTCACCTGAAGGTGAAGGAGCTTGAGGGAACTGTCGCCAAACTAAATTTCAAGATTAGGAGTTTGAAGTTCCAGATGGATGAAATGGAGAAGTCCGCAACTGAACGGATCGAGGTCCTAAAGATCTAGGCCAAAGCTAACGAAGATAAATCTGATGATGAGCTTGCCGAGTTGAAAACTATTCACTCGAAGCTCGAGAAGCTGCATGATAATGAAATGAAGCGCATGCGTTTATCGTGAGCTTTACAGATTGTCTTAGCACGGCGGGAGACTGAAGTAAAGTGTGTCACAAAGCTCGAAAAGCTTTGTCGGCACTAGGAGTGGGCGTTCGGTTTTTGGTTCGGGTTCGGTTCGGATAATTCGGTTAGGGACATATAGGAACCGTTCGGGTTATTTAAAAATTTGGTTCGGATTCGGTTCGGATCCATTCGGGTTTGGATCGGTTTTTTCATTTTTATTAGGATCCGAAATGGGACCGGAACTCAACTATATTCGTAAAAAATTCTGAATTATCCAAAAAATTTAGCTAAAATCCAAGTTAGTCGAATCAAAAATCCAAAATATCACACAAAAACCCATAAATATTCTAGTTACCTTACTAAAAACCTATTTTTCTACATAAAATCCTACCTATTTGAACAAAATTACATATATAGTTGTATATATATGAATTTTTTGGTTATACTTTCGAGTTTCGGTTTGGTTCGGGTTCGGATTTGTTTTTTCGGATTGAGATATATAAG
Organism: Iberis pinnata; assembly: GCA_900406425.1. Lineage (NCBI taxonomy): Eukaryota > Viridiplantae > Streptophyta > Magnoliopsida > Brassicales > Brassicaceae > Iberis > Iberis pinnata. Next base: position 7,773 of record OVBE01013118.1, read on the forward strand.
AACCGTTCGGATTATTTGGAAGAAGTTTTTGGTTTCGGTTTTGGGTTTTTCGGTTCGGTTTCGGTTCGAATTTCGGGTTTCGGTTTATATGCCCAGCCCTAGTCGTCACTTTGATGATCATAATAGGGTTGATCCTATCATCCAATACTTTGGCCAGGCGCAAGGGACCTTGAATTGTATCTAGAACATCGTAGCCGAAGACAGAGTCGTTCCTGCAGAGATAATGAAGCATCTCGAAGCTGATTTTACCAAGTACAAGACTCAATTTGACAAGCTGGACATTACTGAGGTGTATGATGTAGACTTCCGTTTTACCCCTGAAGTTATGGAGCATGGTTCGAATTTTATTCAACCATCTGAGGGTAATACGAGAGTTGACGCAAGAGCTGAGCCAAGTGTTCCTACAATTCTTAAGGTTTATGAGGCTTTTCGCCTTTAGAGCAGCTTTCACGGTTAACTTAAGGTCGGCATCGGCACAACCCGATGTGCATCTTCAACATCGACTCCTTTCATCGTCAAATGTCTGAGTCTGTTTTTCTTTGGGATTTAGTGGTACATGGTAGATCACCTATGATTGTAGTTGGCTGTAAATTTGCAAGTTGTTTTTCCATTTGATCGAAATGATGTAGTTCTTTATTTTGATATTAATGAAATAAGCTTTTTCTCTATGTGTTACCTCGGGGAAACCTTTGTTGTTGTTTGAATGTATAATTTAACATGTCTTATGTTTCTTCATACTATTACCGGAAAGAAAATAGATGTTACTCTCGCACTTGTGCAGGCTGAACATCTACTCGACATATGATATTGAAAGAACGACCTGTAGACCGACTTTTCTCACATATGATCTAAAGACGAGATCATTTGTCTCTTCGTATACTCCCTTTAGGAGTACGCGAGTCAGAACTCGGCTTTTAAGGTGAGGCTTAAGCTTGGAAGAGATTACTTTGGTCTCATCTAATACTCCTCTTTAGGAGCACACGAGTGGCATCTTGGCATTTAACGGCTTAATCAACCAAGGCAAGAAAACTTTGATCTTATCAAGCATATTCGTATTGAACAGATTATGTGTGAGCTGAGGCTCGGGTTTTAGTTTGTTGTTTAGATATTTTACATAGTTTTAGGATGGCGAACTTGCGCTAGTACGACCTTATGACAAAAAATATATTTTTTTATTAGATAAAATAGCTGCACCTGAGAGGGTTGCCTACGTACCCTGAAAACATAGATCAAGCCATATCGTAGTTCACGGTACAAGTTTTTCCTAACAATAAAATCTCTTCAGTTTGGTTGCGTTCCAAGAGTTAGGAGTTGGCGTTTCATCCATTGTCATGAGTTTGTAAACACCAGGTTTAACGATCTTAGGTATGATCCTTCCCATCGAGCTCCCAGGTTCTTCTACCGTGTTTGCGTAGGTCATATGTAACACTAAATCACCCTCGTCAAACCTCTTATGCTTCATACTTTTATTGTATTACCGCATCATGGCCTGTTGATAGGCACTTAGTCGTACGAGAGCTCGGTCCCTTACTTCTTTGACGTTTTCCACTGAATCTAGTAACATGTCGTTGTTTGTGTTTTCTTCTTCAAGTAATTTGAGTTATCGTAGGCTGAAAACAGCTACTTTAGAGGGTGTTAATGCTTCGATTCCATGTGCCAATGAAAAGGGGGTTTGATTCGTTGATTTTTGTAGTGTGGTTCAATAGGACCATAAAACATCATCTACTTCGTCAACCCAGAACCCCTTTTTAGACTCTTTTTTGAGTCCGTCTACGATGGATTTATTGATAACTTCAGCTTACCCGTTTCCCTATGGATATCTCGATGTTAAATGGTTGAGTCAGATTTTCCACCTGGATCATAGATAACACATATCAGTTAGTGTTAGACAATGGGGGGGGGGGGGGGGTAGTTAGCTACCGCGAGGGTTATCGTCCACCGGGCGCAAAAAATTTCAACTGTATTTGCATAAAAGTTGGTGTCGTTATCTTTACAATCTCGTATGGAATAGCGTGTCGACAGATAATATGCTTCCAAATGAAATCTTGTACCTGTAGGAACTCGTATTCACACAATAATCGTTATATATTTTAGCACAGAGTAATACGGTGTTCAGGACGTCATCTAGTAACAAATTTTTCACCTTCTTAGCCTTGACATCTAAATACGACTTTGCTTCCACCAATTTTGTGAAGTAGTCAGTCATTACCAGCATATACTTGTGTTTGTTTTCGCCATCGGGAAAGGTCCCACTACATCCATACCCTACTTCATGAAAGAGTAAGGGTTAATGCATTCAACGGCTCGGTAGGTTCTTGATTAACCGGTTTGTGCCTCTGGCTCATTTCACATTTCTTATCATATTCCTGGCTATCTTTCAGCATTCGGCCAGTAATGTCCATGTTTTTTAATCCTTAATTTCAGGCATCACTCGCCGGAGTGACTCCCTCCATCGTCTTCATGCAAGTCGGAAAGGACTTGTTGTTTATCGTCGTCGTTGATGCAGCGTAGAAGGTTTCCCGAAGAAAATCGATTGTATAGCTATCCGTCAAAAGTCGTGTATCGCATGGCCTTTAATCGAAGGCCTCGTGCCTTCCATTTGTCATCCGGATATTTTCTTGTAAGGATCTAGTCTACTATTTCACTTCTGCAGGAGCGTCATGGTCATCGAATGTCAGCACCTCGTTGATGGAATTAGCCATGGTGTTTTTAATGCTCGGCTTCATGATGTATTCTATTTGGACAGTTCATATAAGACTGTTGTCATTCGCATATGCGATATTCTCCAAAGAGTCTGCTAGGTGATTTTTCTTCTCTTGGGATTTTGGTTAGCTCGAAGCTCTCGAACTCGCCGGCTTTCTCATGGACAATCTGATGGTATTGATGCATTTGGTCGTTTGTAACGGCGTAGTCTCCACTAAACTGGTTGGCGAGAAGCTGGAAGTCACAGAAAGCATGTACTCTTCAGGCGCCGAGGTTCTTCACAAGGCATTGCCCGTCGAGGAGTGCTTCATACTCTGCTACATTTTTGGACGCGTGGAATTTGAAGCGGAAGGATTTTTCAAGGACTTTTCCATAAGGTGATTTCATGCGAGATCCGTCGATATAAATTCCAAGTTACAGGTGGAAGATGATATTTTCCCTGATGGGGTCGTAACTCGGCGATGAAATCTGCTAGGACTTGAGACTTGGAACGTGTGTGTCCTCGATATTCCATGTTGTATTCGCTGAGCTCAACTGCTCACTTGGTCAACCTGCCCAACTGGTTTGGGATATGGAGGATTGTTCGAAGAGGCTGGGAGGTGAGTACGACTATAGTGTGTGACTAAAAATACGGTCTGAGTTTCCTAGATGCCGATATAACAGCAATTGCAACTTTCTCGATATTAGGATATCGTACGTCGGCGTTGTTGAGTGACTTGCTTGTGTAGAAGATTGGTTTCTGCACCCCTCGATCTTCTCATACGAGGACTCCGCTGACTGCTGCCTCAGAGACTACAACATAAAGATTTAGAGTTTCTCTTTCTTCAGGTTTGGCGAGGACGGGGGTGTGGTAAGGTAGCGTTTTGGTTCGGTGAAGGCGTCTTCACATTTCTTATCCCATTCGAAGCTTTTATTCCCTTTGAGAATTTGGTAGAATAAGAGGCTTCTGTCGGTTGACCTTGATATGAACATGTTGAGTGTTGCTATCCGACCTGTCAGATTTTGTACTTCCTTCTTCGTCCTTGGTGGTGGTAGGTCTAGGATCACAAAGATTTGCTTCGGATTTGCTTCGATTCCTCTTTGGTTTACTATGTAGCCGAGAAACTCTCCTGATGCTACCCCGAAAGTACATTTTTCCGGGTTAAGCTTCATTTTGTATAGGTTAAGTGTCTCGAAGCATTTTGCTAGGTGTTTCACGTGACTTTTTGGTAGGTTAAGAATTTAATCATAAACTAGTACTACAGAGAACAGTTCAATGTAGCAGCATAGGTATCGAATCCACGGAGACCAGAAAGTACACGTTCAGTTTCAATTTCAAATCTAGCTAAAGTAGAATAAATAAGAAGTTGTTGTAACGAATCAAAACGGTAAATAGAAAACGGTTTTAAAACTATAATATAAAAACGCTAGACATTAGGGAAATCCGTAGGTATTCATGTTTAAAGTCAAGTTAACATGCAGGATTGGGATTGAAAATAGTTCTCAACATGAAAAACGAATAAAGAATAATCTCGTCTCGGAGTATTAAACCACATGTTCGAATTTCAAAAGACAAACTCTCGTCGTCTTTTAAAAAATTCGATCATGCATTACGATCAGATTCAATTGTTCATAAGCATTTAAAACAATACTCTTGCAAGTAAAAACACTTATTCATCTAAATTAAGTCAGGGTTCTAAATCAAATATCTGTGTATTTATCAACCTATAATCATGAACTAGGTGATCAAGATAATTTATGCATTAAGAAAAAATTTAGTCTAAAAACCTAACAAATTCAATCCTACAAAGTTAATCCTAACGTTCAAACTCGGTTTCCCTAGGAAACCCTAAAACCTAACTATGGAAGTACTCATACATAACAAAGCTTACACAATTCAAAGTCAAAGTAGAACACATAATTGAAATAGATAAAAATAGATATATTAAAAATAGGGTTAAGAATTTTTTCTCCAAGATACAAGGTTCAGGAATTCTTCTCCCTGTAAAAGCTCTAAAAATTGCAAAGTATGAAAAGTGTAGAAAATAAAACCTAAGCCAAAAAGATTTTATAGTTCTAAAAAGTAAAATAATAAAATATGGAAGTTTGGGATAAGATTGAGGATTTTAGTGCAATATTTGGAAAATTCAGATTCCTCTCAGGTCATTTGCCCGATCGAGCACATTTCATCCTTGCCCGATTATTCCTCTATTTCTCGATCGATCTATTTGGCCAAAAACTTCTAGGAACATTCTCCCGATTGGGCACATGTGTTGCCCGATCGTGCGCTTCATTTCTTCACTTAAATCACATTCTGAAACTTCTGAAATGTTCTGAAATGTCCTGAAATACACCTTTAAGCTCCAAAACGACCCAAACACCTAGAATCATGAAAATACACCAAGTTTGCAAGGAAATTTCTCGGATAATGCAGAATAGCAGACATAAATGCCCACTATTATGCATTAAAACCGAGT
>OVBE01013119.1:0-12928 GCA_900406425.1 Iberis pinnata
TCATTGAAGGCACATGACTTGATCCATGGTTCCTGATTAATGAATGTTAAAGGAACAGACGAATTCAAATACTTTGTGGAAGTTATAATTGGTCTGTGATGAACTTTGATGAGTATGACTAAAGTTTTTTAGTAGGATGAACTTAGGATTGCATTTTAGAACAAGTAACCAGGACATTAACATTACATGTGTTTGCAGCATGTTTTGGTTATGAGTTCCCACTTTCAAACCTCAGTCCCAGACTTTTGAATTACTTGCTTGAGGGCAAGCAAGGATTTAGTTTGGGGGAGTTGATGACTCTGAATTTTCATGGATTTTACTTATCAATTAGCATCAATTATGAGGTCTAAAAGCATGCACACATCACATTTATAATTTATTTTAGCAAGTTTATGATTTAGGACTTTTGCATTAGAATTTGCATATGCACGCATTTTGGAGATTTTTTAGGACTTTCAGGAGTTTTCGGAAAGGATTTTTGACATTTCAAAAAAGCAGCATTTAACATTGAATGGAGCAGCACTCAACATGGAATGGACTGGATCTACCTTAGGACCAAAGCAGGATCGATCTCAGCACATGCTTGGATCGATCCCAACACTTGCCAGGATCGATGCCACTGCCTTCTCTAGATCGATCTGAGATCGATTTCACAGCTCTACCTAGATCGATATGTGATCGATCTCACCATACCAGATCGATCCCATCTCAGGCTCGATCGATCCCTCTCTCTCTCATTCAACGAAATTTGTGAAGTCTCAGACGAAGCTAAGGAAGTACATGGAATTGAAGCAAGAATAAGAAGGAAACAAGGCGAGATCGATCCCACACTTGTCTGGATCAATCTCAGGTACTTAACGCCTGGATTGATCCCAATCTCAGACGCACGTTAGACGCATCTCAGTTGGATCGGTCTCATGCCAGCGTCCCTAGCTCAGATCGATCACCCACTTACCAACCCGAAGTCAAACACGCTCCGACCCGACCAAATCAAATCCGGATAGCACCTGAACCAAGGTCCAAGATCCAAGATAATGAGTAGCATTTTGTCTTTAGTGCGAATTAAGGCTTTTCTCTGAACACTATAAATGCCCTAATTCGCCTCCATTTGCAACAAGCTTAGTTTTTCTTTCCTTTTTAGGTTTTAGTCTTAGGTTTTATTTTCTTTTGTTGTTCTTCATGTTCATGGTGTAAAAACCAGATTTCTTTCAAGTTCTTAGTTAATATTCTATTTTTCCTTTGATTTCTTGCTTAGCTTTAGGTTGTTGTTTAGTTTCTGCATCTCTATTTTTGTTTTAAACTTTAATATCCTGTTTTAGTTTATTGTTTTATTGTTGTTCTTCATTTCTGGGTTTGTGTTTTTGCTGTTCTTCATCTGTTTTTCCTAGATCTACATGTTTAGCTTTAAGGTTATGTTTTCTATTTCATCTGCTTCTACTCCCATGAGTAGTGAGTAGTCATCTAAGTTCCTGAGGATGGGGGTAGACTAGGGTTGATGTTCTGGGTTTACCTTAGTGCCTAAGCTGTCTTTATGCATTTTATGTTCATTTCACTTAGGACCTTTTAGCAACCACCCCCTTTTAACATTTAGCTTGACTTTAAAGCATCCATTTCATTCCAGATTTCTTAGTACATTCCCATTATGGATTGAAAACCCATCTATACTACAACGATGGGTAATTGATACCAACTAGGACTCAAAAATCCTACTATCAGTATAGGAAGTTCAAGAGGACAGTATGGACGAGGTGGTGGAGTTGTAGGGACAAGAGGACGAGGAAACTATGGTAGAGAGAATTCTATACAACTGCCATAATCTAGTAATGTTCAGGCTAATGTGTCACACATAGAAAAGGAGTATGACAGACACTCTCTGCCACAACTAAGTGACAATCAAGGGACAGCTCTCATCGATTTTATTTCTTCTCAGAAAGTTGAACCTAACGACAAATTGAGTGGTAGGAAAAGCTATGGAGAATTTATCATTGATACAGGAGCCTCGCATCATTTGACATAGAATTTGGATTTTTTAGTTATATCACATATATTGTTTTGTGTTCCATTGGCTTACCTGATGGCGATAGTGCATTGGCAATAAAACAAGGTGGTTTATGTTTGGGTTGAAATTTATAGATGTGTGGAGTTCTTTTCTCCAATGAACTCACTTGTTCTTTAATCTCTGTTTCTAAGCTTCTCAAGGTCATTAAGGGATCAATAACATTCACTGATGAACTATGTGTTATACATGAACATACTTTGAATATGCTTATTGGAGTGGGTGAAGAGTGTGGAGGGGTCTATGTGTTCAAAAGGGTGATTAGCACGAATATACACAAGACAGTGAGTTCAAGCTCACATGAATTATGGAATCAATGTCTTGGTCATCGTTCTTCTCGCATTTTTCCTTATTTATTAAGTTCTTTGGATGTTGACAAACAAGTTATATCAGATTCAATATGTGATATTTATTTACGGGCAAAGCAAACTCGCGATTCTTTTTCTGAAAGTTCTAATAAAGCTACTACTAGTTTTGATTTAATTCATTGTGATATTTGGGGAGAATATTGTACTCTTTCTTCTTCAGGGACGTCTTACTTTCTTACCATTGTCAATGACTATTCCCGAGCCTTATGGGTTTACTTATTACTTGAGAAACGTGAAGTGGAAATGACCCTTGTGAATTTTTTGCTATGGTTGAACGTCAATTTGATAAGAAAATTCGAATGGTACAAAGTGATAATGGTGGAGAATTTATGTCCATGCGATCATAATTTTCTAAGATAATCATTTTCCATCAAACCTCTTGTGTATATACTCCACAACAAAAATGGGGTTGTAGAGCGGAAGCATCAACATATATTGAATGTGACTAGATCATTGATGTTTCAAGCAATCTTGCTAGTTCACTTATGGGGTAGGTGAGTATTGGCAGCTTATCATCTTATCAACTAAACACCATCTACTGTATTACACGGTAAAACTCCATTTGAGATTCTATACAACGTTAAACCAGATTTTTGTTCATTTCTTGTCTTTGGCAGTTTATGCTATGCTCATAACATTTCACAAGCTAATGATAAATTTGGAGAATAAAGCCGATGATGTATGTTTGTGGGTTATCCATACTCACAAAAGGGTGGAAGCTTTATGATCTCGATAAGAAGGAATTTTTTGTGTCTAGAGATGTGAAATTTGAAGAAATGACATTTCTCTTTGCAACGAAGGGTGATGAAAACTTGAAAACAATGCGTAGTCCTCATCAATATGTAGGATACTATGATGATGAATTTAATGAGCTATAACAAACTGTTTCAGACGCCAAAATTCCGATAGGTTAAGAATTTAATCCTAACTAATACTACAGAGAACAGTTCAAAGAAGTATAGCAAGTTATCGAATCCACATAGACCAGAAATATGCATGTTCAGTTTAAAACTTCGAATATGGCTAATGTGAGAATACTAGGTTTGATTGTAATCCAAACGGTAACTGAAAACAGTTTAAAAACTTATAATAATAAAACGCTAGGCAATAGAAAAATCAGTAGGTATTCAGCTTTAAAGTCAAGTTAATTAGATTGAAAATAGTTCTCAACATGAAAAACGAATGCAGTTTAATCTCCTCTCGGAGTATTAAACTCTATGATCGAATTGCTAGAGACAAACTCTCGCCGTCTTTACAACAATTCGATCATGCATTAAAACTCAGATTCAATTGTTCATAAGCATTAAAATAGTACTCTCGCATGTAAAAACACTTATTCATCTAAATTAGGTCAGGTTTCTAAATCAAATCTCCTTGTATTTATCAACCTAAAATCATGAACTATGTGATCAAGTTAATTCATGCATTAAGAAAAAATTTAGACTAAGAACCTATCAATTTCAATCCTACAATGTTAAACCTAACATTCAAACCTGTTTTCCCATAGGAAAACCCTAAAACCTAACTGGTGAACTACTCAGACACTGACATGCAATCACAAATAAAAATCAAAGGAGAACACCTAATTGAAATTAATAGAATAGATATATAAAAGCTGGGTTCATAATTTCTTCTCCAAATACATGTTCATGAATTCTTTCTCCCAGTAACAGGTCTCAAAGTTTTGCAAAAGTAAAAGGTAATCTAAAATATCCTAAGCCAAAAGGCTTTTATAGTTTAAAAGAATAAAAATAAAATAGGAAAAAGTTGGATAAGCTTGAGGAATCTTTTGTAAAATATGAAAATCTTCTTAAAATCTCGCAGGCACATTGGACCGATCGGTCAGTCTTCTACGTCCTCATGTGGACCGATCGGTCCAGCTGTAGACCGGTCGGTCCAAATCTTCTGTTTTCTTCGGATATTCAGACCGATCGGTCCAAGGGTGGACCGATTGATCTAAAGTCTTTGTGACTTCATTTCTTCACATTTACCAACCTGAGACCAGATTGGTTCTTCAATTCTCCACTTAGCCAGATTCCATCCAATTAAACAGCAGTTCAGCACTTTTAATCCAAATCGGCCCGAACACCTGAAAGTCTTTAGAAAGTTCCAATTTACAAAGAAAGGACTCAGATAATGCAAATCTAGCAGGCATAAATTCCCACTAAAATGCATTAAATCTGAGTAATATCAACAGGGGGAGTGTGCAACACACTGAAGCAGGTCTGATATCCACGTATTACAGTGGTTCCCGTGAATGACCATACCTGAGGTGAAGATGGCAGTGTGCCCTTATGCACATGTCACAGAGACCGAGCTTGACCAACTTGTCTCCAAGATTATGTTCTTTATACAACTCGTTGTTCAAAAGACCCTCCCCTACTCTCACTCACTCCTGCTTGTTCATCATCTTCAACTCGTCGCCAAGATTATGTTCTTTATCTGAGTTACACATGCCCTGAGCTATCTCACGTAATTCATATCGTGGCACAGTCTATGCGACAACCACGAGTTAAAAATTGGGAGGGTGCACAACGGCTCGTTCGCTATCTAAAGGATTGTCCAGGACAAGGGATTTACTTAGTGTTGCAATGGGTCTCATTTTGCGCGAGATAAAATGGAACAAGGGGCTGCTACAGTGTTTTGGAATTGATCACAAGGAATCCATGAGATTGTACTGAGACAATCATGTTGCGTTACACATTTCTAAAAACCCGATATTTCATGAACAGATGAAACATCTGGAGAATGATTGTCATTTTGTTCGAGACGCGGTCATAGATGGCTCTCTCGTTACGTCTTATGTTCGATCCTTAGAGCAGTTGGCCGATATATTAACCAAAGCTCTTGGCTCTCAAAAATTTGGTTATTTACGCGACAAGATGGACATTCGAGATCTTCATGCTCCACCTTGAGGGGGAGTATTAGGGATCCTCTATGTAACTATGTTATATTTCCTTTCCATATATGTTAATTAAGAGATACTAGGGTTAGATAATTTTTGTATATATAATTGAGTATCACGATCAATACAAACAACCTTTTCTTTTCAAGAATTGTCAACCACTTTATGCACTTTAGTCTAGTTGCTTATGATCTTAGATCTTGGATAGTGGCACTTAGGAGTATCGTAAGTTTAATCCTCCATGAAGGAGTTTCATGTTGAATCAGTTGTAATGTTGAGTAAGCTAACCAAGTGGTTGTAGTCTAGTGGTTATCACACTTGAAGAGGAGTCGTCTTGTTGGTCTAGTTTACGAATCAATTTTTCTTGAGGTCGGAATTGGGAAAATCATTTTCTTTGGCTAATCGAAAATGGTGCCACGCTTTAACCCCATTAGAAACCTGATGATTGAACTATTAAATGGAATCATTGACGCTAGGAAGAAGATAAGCCCGCAAAACTCATGTATACTTGGATTAAATATTAACGTTCACTAAGTTGTAAGCACTAGTTATGTTGCATTTTCCTTTTTTCTTCTTCTTTTCTCTGGTGTTTATAGAATGAACTTCTTATTAGGGCTCAACATATATGGTTATGTCTTCTTCAGATTTTGAATTATTAAGGGTGTAACTTATTGTCCGATATCTAAAATCCGATTTAGGATATGTATACCTACGTATATGTGCTCCAAAAATCCAGATAGTAAATCTACGATACGGATTTGGGAGAATTCAAATCCATATATATATATATATATATATTATGTTATTTTGATAAATAAATTCTTACATATTTTACTTTTTATTTAAATTGTAATATATATATATAATGTTATTTCTTATAAAAATAATTCAAAATGTAATTTTATAATAAGTTTTTATATTATTTTTCAATTAAATTAAAAAATGGATATGGATTCAAGTATCTGCGGATATCAAAAAATATATGAATCTAAGACATCTGAATTTCAAATACCCATTGATCCGGGATCTGAATCTAAATAGTATTTTATTTTTTATATATAACATGTTACAAAGGCAACAATGGTAAGAGATGGAGGCCGAAAGCTTATTTCGTATAGATCACTTTACAAATGTTTATATACATACAATCGTGTAACATAGTGTCCATATACAAAATATGTAACTAAGAAGGTAAGGAAAGTCTACAGATACATAATAATAAAAGGAGAGGGATATCGCTAACATCCCTTCTCATAGATGATGGTGATGCCCATCTTAGTCAATTAGTCAGCAAGCTCTGAAGTTGTTGGAACGTGCAATCTCTTGATATTTCTGGAGAGTATCTCGTCTCGAATGAAGTGGCAGTCAATTTCAACGTGTTTGGTTCGTTGATGCATATTGGCGTCTAGAACAAGAGCAGACTTGATGTATGAGTAAATCACCATTGAGTCTTTGTGTGAGACATCAAGATCATGTCGAATTCGTTTGAGACAGATAAGTTATGGTGTGAGAAACGCCATGGACCTGTACTCTGCTTCAATGGATGAACGGCTGACAGTAGACTGTTTAACGGTCCGACAAGCTACAGGAGATCTCCCAAGTTGGACTAAATAACTTGTGAGTGAGCGCCTTGTTAATGGAAAACTTGTCCAGTCGGAATCGCACTAGTCATAAAGCTGAAAATCAGTTTGAGATGGTAGGAAAATACCTTGACCGGGGCTAGATTTCAGATAGCCATTACAAGAAATATGACTATCGATAGTTTCATAGGATAGCGTTTTTTTGTAACTGCTATTGTACATGAACACATATTTTATCCGTAGTGATTCATTTTTTTGGACGCTATTGTTTCATTCTCGGGAAAACAAAAATACTTAGGCGCGTAAATTTGCTTAGTTTTGGTACTTACTGTTGCAGATAATACAAAAACGCTATGGTACTTACAAAATCACATAACTTTTTCAACATAATCCATTCGACTTAGTTATTTCTCTCTTTCTTCATTGTTTTCTCAAGATCTATAGTGTATGCGTTACTTCATGAAATTGTTTATCTCACCGATTCGAAGCTCCATTGTTTAATCGAGAAGGTATCTTCCTCACACACTTCAAATTTTAGTTAATTTTAGGTATATGTACATCGATTATGCGGTTCTGAATTACCCATGCATGTTCGATTTAGTTGATTTTGCTATTTTGATTTCGAGGTATCATCTATATACAGATTGTTTGAATTCGTTAGATGTTGAATTTTGCTAAAAATAACATAACTTTTAGCTAAAATGTTATTTTTTATTCTCAATTATGAAATGACAATAAGGATGAGAGGAGGCTACACGTCGACATCTGACTCTGCTGGGGCCCGTCGTAGTAAACGTAACCAATGCTTAGAGGCTACACCTGCATTAATATGGGGTAAAAATGCAGCAAGTGGAACTAAGAGAAGAAGTAGTACTAAATAAGAAGAACTTGTTAACATGGATCAACATGAGGTAAAAAATGCTAGAAATGATGAGATTCAAACAAGGAAAAGAAGGAGTTCTAGAGAAAATAAGGACATTGTTAATCTGTCAAATTCCAGTGAGGCATTTGAACTTGAAGAATTAGCTAGAGTGGTGGAAGATGTTGAGGGTAAGAATGTAAGACGACTTGAAGATGAGGATAAAGTTAATGAAGATGATGGCTGATAATGATGATGGTTTTGTTGAGCATCATGAGGGTGAGAAGGTAATACTTGAAGATGAGATAGAAGTTACTGAGAAACAAGCTCTTGAGAAAGAAAATGATCAGAGTACTGAATAAAATGATCATGAAGAAAATGATCAGAGTACTGAACAGAATGACCATGTTAACATGGATCAACATAGGGTTAACAATAAGAGTATGAAAGGAAATCAAACTCCAGTTAATGAAGTGAAGGAAACAAAAGAGAAGAGGACTTGCTCGATTGATCAATTCTTTGCACGATCGATCACTTTCGGTGTACACAACCAGTCTCAAGCCAAAAGGTGTTGTCTTCGATTATCATGAGAGCTTCCCCAAATAAAAGAACGTGTAATCTTATCAATCAAAGTCAGTGACGAACGCGGAAAAGATAAAGAAATCATAGAACGGATAGGAATCGATCCCAGCATCTCTTTAGCCAAAGTTACTTTACTCGCTAGACTCAACGTCCGACTCTTCTACCCAGCAAGTTTATTGCCAATCTTTCCGTAACCGCACTCATGGTATCTTTGTTAACCCGTCGATGAAGAGCATGGATTCCCAAGTACTTTCCTAGATCATGAGTAACTTGTATCCCACTTTCCTTACTAATTTGCTTCGCCAGATCACGGTGTACATTGCTTGAGAAAAAAATCTTAGATTTCTCAAGATTCACCTTTTGTCCGGATGGATTACAAAATCGCTCAAGAACTCCTCTTATTACCCGTATTTGATGCATTGAGGCATCCGCCAACAAAATAAGATCGTCTGCAAACCATACATGTGAAAATAATGGGCCACCACGAGACAAACAAATAGGCTTCCACCTCTTACTCTCTATCTCCTTCTCTATTAGATGACAGAGTCTCTCTATGCATAATACAAAGAGATACGACGATAAAGGATCTCCCTGACATAATCTCCGGCTTGGCTTGAAAGACATGTCTTTTCACCATTCCACAAAACTGTCATCTCTGGGTTCGAAACACACTGTACAATCCATTTTACCCATTTATCCGGCATATCACTTGCAATCAAAATATCTTCTAAAAAATCTCATCGTATCCGATCATAAGCTTTTTCAAGATCCAACTTTAGCAGCATCCATCATTTTCTCCCTTTCTTGCGCCGCATTGAATGAACTGTCTCCTGTACTACCACAATATTTTCCGTACTCAACTGTCTTGGTATTAAAGCTCGACTAGGCAGGACCAATTAGTATTGGCAGCACTCTTTGCAATCGCATCATCATTGTCTTAGTAATAATCTTAAATAAGACATTACAGAGACTTATCGGCCTAAATTGAGTGATCTTTACTGGATTCGCCACCTTACCAATCAACACTACCAAATCATCATTAAGAGCATTGGGTAACACACCCCTATCAAAGAACTCTAGCACCAACCGTACCACCGACGCTCCCACGACCTCCCAACAATTCTGATAAAACACAGGCTAGTACCCATCGGGTCTCGGGGCCTTGAGCCTACCCATACTTCTCATCGCACATTCTACTTCGCTTGGTACTATCGACTTATTTAGCCACTCAAAATGATCATCTGAAAAATGCGTAAAGCCTATGTGCAGTAGCTTCTCTACAACCGGTTCAACATCACCTAAGGAGTACAACCTCTGGTAATAACCAAAAACTAGTCACTCCAGATCCTTTTTATCCAAGACCCAAACACCATGATCATCTTGAAGCATGTCAATCGAATTGCGTCTTCTTCGAATGATGGTAGAGGTATGAAAGAAAATAGTGTTTCTATCTCCACATGAAACTCACTTATCCCTAGATTTTTGGCACCAAATAAGCTCCTCTTGTTCCAACACCCGAACCAGCTCTATAGCCAAACTCACCTCCTTCCCTAACATCTCATCATCTTGATCACGTTCAAGCTGCCCTTGGACCTTTGTTAGCTCCTACATAAGTCTATCCTTCTTCTTAGCCACATCTCCGAAGGTTTCTTCGTTCTAGACCTTCAACGCTCAACGCATTGGACGTAGAAATTTTCAGATTTTATGAGTTTCTCAACAGCTCCCGAAACCCATCTTGTAACATCCACGCGGTTTTGAACCGAAACGGGCGATTTCGTGGATCTCTTGTTATTTCCGGCTGTAAAGAGTGGGGTATGATCAGAGGCCAAGAAAGGCAAGTGAGACATTGTTGCTTCATGCCATTTCAAGCGAGCTTGACCACAATACAAGATACTTTCCTAACGCTTAGCGACATAATGTTGTGTCGTCCTGCCCCTTCTCCATGTGAATCTACTTCCCTTAAAACCCATATCAATGAACCTTGTCTCATTTATCCAATCTCCAAACGCTAATGAATCAACCGACAATTGGCCACTAACACCCGAACGTTCATCAATCCGAACGATGGTATTAAAGTCCCCAGCAACAATAATTGGGCCTTCCACACTACTAATCTTTCGTTCAACTCCTCCTAGAGTCCCCCTCTTCGAGTTACCGTAGGAACCATATATACTGTAAAAAAAAGTGAATCACATCCCCTTTAAACACTACTTTTGCGTGAATATACTGACTAGAGTAACTCACATTATCCACACCTCTAACTTTCGATCGCCATAGCAACCAAATTCCACCACTTTGGCCAATTGCATCAACTCTAAAAGCTTGATCAAAACCGAGACCCTGACAAATGCGACGTGCATTCTCTCCACCTGCATGGGTCTCAAACATCGCAAAAATATATGTCTTATACTTCTTCAACATGTAACATATGGATTATCGAAAATTAGGTTTATTTACCCCGAGGCAATTCCATAATAAACAATTCATTAAAGATAATATTCTTGATATCACTGAACTATCGTGGCAAAGCATCAGGTCATAATCGCATCCCCCTCTTGAGTATGCGCTTCACTTGTCTGAAGCAGCTCCATATTCGCTTGAGTCGCCTTATCCTTCACCAACAACTGTCTGCTCTCAATCAACTTTGACTGCTGCAGGACAAACATGTCCTTTTCACTTGTTGAGATCAAGACAATATCCCATAGTGATTTCCCATAAAAGCTTTCTCTATTGTCAATCTCTTCCCCGACTCCGACCTTTCTATCTCTCCTCGCATTGGCCCAAAAACCAGACCCTTACTCGGCTTATTTGGGTTTACATGAATTCCCGTCTTTTCAACATGTTTCCGGACACCCATACCTCGATATTTCACTCCCTCTTTTCCACCAAGTCCCCCTCCCGATGCTCCAAACACCACCTTTTCAGCCTTTACTTCAACAACATTATTCAACACACCATTCGGTACCACATTCTCCTTATCAATCTCCTAGTTTACCTTCTCCTTCTTTTTCTCATTGGTTCTCAAGGCTCCCTCCAAAGCACCAAACTTATTTCCTACTTCCACCATTACCCTACCATTCTTTATCATCCCACCTGATGGTTGTACACTTGGCCCTTATCCGCTAGACACACTAGCACTAGTCTTATGTGGGCTCACATTTTTAATATGTTGTCCTTGTCTCCTCACCACCATAAAACCATCCGTCCCTTTCCCCACTTCTCCACTATTCTCCATTATACTTCCACTCGTTCCATTATAGTGCCGTACCATATTCTCTTTTGGACATCCTTGAGTTGTATGTTCACAGATTCCAAAACTTTGACAGATATTAACTAATCTTTCATACGCCACCAGATACCGCTCTCCATTAGTTACCATCGATCCATTTAAAGGAGACTTTAAATTTACTTTTGCACACACCCATGCAAAACGCCCTCTTTCAAAGTTCAACGTCGTCATATCAAATTTTACTAGTTTCCCAAGACCTTTTTCTATCCCCTTCAAAATCTCCTTATGGTAGAAGGTAACTAGGATATTCATCAATCTTATCCATACTGGCGTTGTTGTAATCTCATCTGTCAAGGGATCGAAATCCGGAGACCAAGCTTGAACCATAAGATAGCTTCCAAAAACCCTCCACCGCCCTCCCATGAGTGCTTCCAAATACTCATTCTCACCCTCGAATCTAATCATAAAGAAGTTGCGTGGAAAATCTAAAACGTTCATCCCTCCTATTGACTTCCAGATTTCTTTCAACTTCCTAGAAAAAACTGTGATCGGTACAACCTTCCCTAGCACTCTCACGACCATACACTTCTTCCACAAGCCCTGCATTGCCGCAATCACCTCCTCTCCAATAGTGATCATTGGTTCTCCATCTTCACCATTTGGGAAACTCCACTTTCGCCTTCCTTCCACAAAGTCATCCTTCAATACGTTCTCGGGATTCGGCATACCACCACTTCCACTCTTTGCTACCCTATGCGTCTATGAAGTTCGTATATCTAGAGGCTCTCCCGGCGGTCGAACCTTCTCCCCCCCACGTCCTCCATCGTAGCGTCCACCAAAATCCTAGTCTCCAACGTGTTCTCCAAAACCCTGGTCGCTAACATAACAAAAAAGGAGAAATACCAAAAAAACCTCCAATTTAATACATATCGTTCATGTTTATTATTGCATGGTTCTTCATTGTCCGAAAGGGTCCACAAATATACCCTAATTCAAGAGATGACTATGAATCCAAATAAATGAATGAAGCTCTAAAGGGTCCACAAACGTATCACATGGTTCTCCTCACACATGTCACAAAAATGTCTGTTTGCTGTTTGTTGTTGTTTTTATTTTTATATATTTTTGGTTTTATTATTGTTTTCTATTATAAAGATTCAAAAGAAAATCTTGATATGTCAAAATCGCCACTATACACATTGAACATTTCATAAAAACAATGGCTAACGAGTACGTTTCCTCTACTTTGCTTCTGCTTCTTCTAATACTTGTCTTCTTCAGTCAGCATGCTAATGCTGCATCAATCGTCAAGTATCTTCCTGGTTTTGATGGTCCTCTTCCTTTTGAGC